>JAOZJS010000775.1:0-20394 GCA_025882695.1 Amerodectes protonotaria
ACTAAACAAAATTCAAAACTTCGATCAAAATTTATTTTGGTTTTTTTTTTTTCTCTCTCTCTTGTTTCAAACCAATATTTTATGATTTCCATGCAGGAACCGTCATTGTTGGGAGACTTTGAGAATCACAACATTTTTCCGTTTGATTTACATTAATTTTTTTTCGTTAATTCCGGGAATAATTTCAATAAATTTTTTTGCATAAAAAATATATCATCTACAAACATAGGTCAAGCATAATCCTTTACTGAGGTTGAGGTTGCAACAAAAATTAATCATTTCCAAACATAATTATTAACAAATTTTAGCTGATCCTCGACCAAAAAATAATAGGTGAACAAAGTTTTAGAAAATTAGCATATTCCTTGATGAATGGTTGTTAGTAGAAAAAAGTTGTCGCTTATCGGAGGCGTGAATATACTCGGCTTTTTCATGTACCAAAAATGATATCCGGTATGTACTAGTTTCAAAAATAATGCAATCGGTTACAGATAGGCACCGAATCGTCTATCATTTTAGTTTCCATTTTCAGTGGTTTTATCTGCTTTTAGTGCATTGAATTTTCCATCGTTCCATACTAGTCTAATTATGGGAATGGATATTATTGATGATGATGTAGGTAATTGTAATTAATATACAATTATGTAATCAATGATATTGCTGTTTAATTCTTTGGATGTTTCATCGTTCTCATTAATGTTAATGGTGTCTATTTTGTTATGGGCCAACCATCCTTTTTGCAAGTGTTTTCTGCAGCAGCCGGTAAATGTCTGTGATTAATTCAGAATGGTATATTGGATGTCTTTACTGGATCTTGAGACTGGACCTTTTCAATCGCTACTCAGTTGTGGTGCCATGCATTACTGTGTATTTGTGTCATTTGAAGTTTTCTTTTTTTTTTTACACGGATTCGGATGTCGAAAAACCTTCCATATCTTGTTCATTGTGACGGTGTTTGTTATGTATTGTTATTATTCTTGTTTTGGTTGGATCGTTTGACGTCTTGTACCATCAGAGATTTTTCTTCCTATTCCTTTTCTCAAAAGTATGCTATTTTCTCTCTCTTTCTCGCTTTCGCTATCGGTGCGTATGAATGTCGGGTATTGTGTCCGGTGTTCTTGTTCTATATCTAATCGGGTTATAATCGAACCTAGGGAAGGAGCACAGAATGGTGTGCTTTTAGATATTCTTCTCTTTACATTCCGAATAGTGGACTACTAGATCCCCTAATAAAATGAGGAGTTGGCGCAGATCAATTATACCCCATAGCCACATACCAATGGAACCTATGTCAGGCAGCCAGGATGAATGCGAGAATAGAGAATATGTTATATAACCGTTATATAATATAACTTTATATAAAAACTTATAACTGGTGAATTCACTTAATGCATGTGTTTACTTGTGCGTATATGTCAATGAAGCCAAAAGAGGAGAAAGAGAGAGATAGAGGAATAAGAATTGTATTAGAAGAGGAGAGTTGTTGTGTTTTCTCTCTCTCTCTCTCTCTCTCCATCACTTTTGGAATCACATCTCGCATACTTTTTTCTTATGGAACAGAAATCTCTAATTATAAATACAACAGAAACAAATGATGATGATAATCATCATCGTTTTGATTGAAAATGAATGAAAATCTGCCACATCTCCTTTCTAAATGAATGAAAATTCTAATTTTCGATCATTCGACCAACCGATCATCATTTCCAACATCCTGATTCTGATTGATAAATTCATTGATTGGTGATTGGGCTTCCCTGTCCCTAAAGGTGTGTGTGTGTGAGAGAGAGAGAAAGTGTGTGTGTGCGTGTGTATGCATGTGTGTATGTGTGTTAGTGCTCAAGCACTGTATCCTGAATTTTATATCCGTACATAAGAATGGCAACGGAAACCAGCACTAATAATGGTCGTTTGGTGGATACACCCAAATCGCCCATCGCTTTACCATCAACGACGGGGACGTCCACATCAACCACTCCTGTCACCACTGCCAATAATAAAAGAGATGATCATTCTGAAACAGATTTTAAAACATCCACTCCAGCCACAGAAGAAACCATCGAATCTTTGAGAAAAGAATTAGAAAGACTAAAACTACGGCTTGAAGAGGAAAGAAACAAATTGAATGATGTTTCATGTGAGAATAGTGTTATTTTTTGTTTGTTTGTCGTTTTTTTTTGGTGGGAGGGAATAAATTTTCGAAAGATGTAATTTTCCATTTGGAATATCTTCAGTTTGCAGTGCTGCCAGTCGTTTGGATTGTTTAGCTGGCCTGAACATCAAACCACGGAGAAATTTAAAGGGCCATATTGGAAAAGTATTATCATGTAATTGGTCTAATGATAATCGTCATCTGGTCAGTTCGTCTCAAGACGGAAGAGTGATTGTATGGGATGCGTTCACAGCTTCGAAGGTTTGTAGAAAGGAATATTTTTTTGGAAATTAGCTTATTCTAGTTTGCAATATAATCTTCATTCAACAGGAACATACCATAACGACGCCAACAACTTGGGTCATGTCCACAGCTTATGCTCCTTCTGGAAACTTTATTGCTTGCGGGTATGTTACCGTTTTGAAAATTGTAAAAGATTCCTCCTGATAATTTGTTGAACCTTTTTCTCTGGTCAAAGCGGTTTGGACAATAAAGTTACGGTTTACCCTTTAACCTATAGCGATGAAGATATTTCCTCGAAAAAGAAAAGTGTTGGAACACACACATCATATATGTCCTGTTGTCTGTTTCCGGGTTCTGATCAGCAGGTCAGATTTGCTTGTTCCGCATTAAATCTTATTGATTGTTCGATTGATTGATCAATTTTTCATGAACAGATCTTAACGGGAAGTGGTGATAGTACTTGCTCTTTATGGGATGTTGAATGTGCCACATTGATACAAAGTTTTCATGGCCATTCCGGAGATGTTATGTCCATAGATCTTTCACCTTCTGAAATGAGCAATACCTTTGTCTCTGCTGTAAGCTTCTCACATTCCTTATTTTACTTCCTTAATACATTTATTTTTATTCTAATGATACTGATGATGGGTTTTACACCGCTTTCTAGGGCTGTGATAGACAAGCTCTTATTTGGGACCTACGAACCGGTCAATGTGTTCAATCATTTGAAGGACATGAAGCTGATATAAACTGTGTCAAATATTATCCAAGTGGAGATGCCATAATCACTGGATCAGACGATGCCACGGTTAATATTTGATTGATAACTTAACTTGGAATTTATTGACAAATCATTTTCTACTGTCTTTTCTCCTCCACCAGTGTCGGCTATTCGATTTAAGAGCAGACCGTGAAGTGGCCGTTTATTCCAAGAAGAGTATAATCTTTGGTGTCAATTCTGTCGATTTTTCTATTAGTGGTATTTTTTTCAGTTAAAAAATTCGTTTTTTACCGCGGACCATCTCACATTATATGTCTATTCTTTTTTCTTCTTTCTTTTCTGGGCCATTTAATTATTTATCATTGAATTAGGACGTTTATTGTTTGCCGGATACAATGATTATACAATCAATGTGTGGGACACGCTCAAATGTCAGAGATTAGGTGTTCTGTACGGGCACGAAAATCGGGTAACCTGTGTCCGAGTTTCCGGTGATGGAACAGCATTGGCCAGCGCCAGCTGGGACTTCAGTCTAAAAGTCAGTTTTGTTGAAGGCTTTTTTCAAAGAAAAAACTAATTCATCTACTTCTTTCGAATCAATAATTGATTCTCTTCCTGACAGATATGGGCCTAAGTGAAACAAACCACTTTTTACCTTTCTCTCTCTCTCTCTCTGTCTCCCCCTCTCTCTCTCCCCCCAGAAAGTGATAATTGAAACAATAATAATTATTCAAAAAATGATTCCAAGTGTTTTTTTCTTCTCTCATTTCCTCTCGCTCCTATCGCCACATACGAAGAATTACACAATTATATAATTTATTATATAACAAACAAAAAGTGACTATTTTAATTGTAATTATTTCAAATCATAATGATATGGATGCGCAATGATCCACAAAATGATCATTGACACACACATCCGATTTAATTATGATTTATATTTGTTGTGATTGATCATTTCATTCTGGGAATATTCTGCTTTTGGCTCTCTTCGGTCGATTATATAATAATTTTAAAACGAAAAAACACGAGCAATTTTATTGTTATCATCATCATCAAAATAGCAAATAATTCTTCATGTATTTTTGAAAATGAAACTGCCATTTGATACATCCATTTTTTTTGATATATTCTTAAAAACACACCCACATACACAAATTTAATACAGCAAAAAATCAATGTGTATCCTAAATTAGGTCGATGATTTGTTGATTGTACCATACAATTATGATTATTCATGTAATAGTTAGGAGCAATTATTATTATTTGTTTCAAATTCATCATTCATTCTCTTTATGTTGTCATTCGACCAATGAATTAATTAGATTCAATTTTTGTTTACAAATTTCGAATCAATCATTTGTTGCCCATCCGAATCTCCCAACAACACAACTCATACACACGCCCATTGAACAAACAAGTGAACATCAATTCGGCAAAGATCATCTGGTTAGAAACGCAGCAAAATAACGGAAACAACAAAGTGGAACATACAATAATTCCTTTTTTTTTTAAAATCAAGAAATGAACAAAATTGATGAAATGTGGGCCCATCCATCATTCATCATCAAACAACGATTCCACAATCTTTTTAGACCATTCATTCTCTTTTCGAAGCATTTTTGTTTTTTTGTTTTGTTTTTTTTTCTACAACTATTCCTCCAAATCTTTGCAGGAAATTTGAATTGATCTCCTCTTTCACCATCCGTCATTCATCATTCGCGAAGATTCCGTTGTTGTTAATGATGATAATATTTATTTTCAAAATTTGTAATTTTCATTTATCATAATTAAAAAAGATAAGGCCAAATCTTTGAAAAAATCAGCAATTTTTTCAAGAATCCAACAAATCAAAATTGTCTGTTCTATTTTTTTAATAAACGCCAAAATTAGGTAATAATTATTTAACAACTTTTTACAAAAAAAGAACCAAATGGACAAATTACAGTGGGATTTTACACATAAATCGAAAGTCACATCTTACATCTTACAATAAATAAATTAAATAAAAAGTGGAGCCAGCAAAAGACCAAAAAAAAAATATCAATAAATCAACAAAACAATGATTCAAAGGACCAACTCTTTCTTCGGGTTGCATCAAAGTGAAAAAAAACCATTCTCAGGACGTTATTGCTCGAAGTTGGTCCAATTTTTGTGAGATTACAGAAAACGTTGGCCTACAATCCGGATCTAAATGCCAAGCTTGTCTCATTATATCATAAATTTCCGAGGGACAACCTTCCGGTGCTTCCATACGATATCCTTTTTCAACGTGTTTCACCACATCTGCAAGAGGCTATATTTTTTGAAGGAATAATCAGGTTAATAATTTAGTTACTGAATCGCTAAAATTCAATACACATACAATTCGTGGATAAGGTACACGACCAAATGAATATATTTCCCATAATAGGATACCGAAACTCCACCTACAGAGAAAACATCGAAAAAATGGTGGGAATATTATTATTTGACGTAAAAATCTTTTTCTTCACAAGATCAAATTACATATCAGATTTATTGGAAAATTTCGCATATCTTAGAGCTTCCGGTGCCGTCCATTTAATGGGAAACTTTCCACCATCCAATCCAAGTGTTTGATCGCGGGCTAAACCAAAATCACAGACTTTGGCCACACCCTCTTCTGATATGAGAACATTACGTGCAGCTAAATCTCTATGGATAACATGTTTGGACTCCAGATATGCCATACCAGCACAAGTGTCGGCTGCGAACGCTATCTGATCTTGACGAGTAACATGCAATCGTCCCCTGGATCGTAGATAATCCACCAATGATCCTTTGGCCATGTATTCGGTTACAAAACAAACTGATGGACCATCGAACACTACTCCCAATAGTTGAACCAAATTCTTATGTCTCAACGAAGTCATTAAGCTGGCTTCAGTTAGGAAATCTTGTGCGGCCTTTGAATTGGAATCTTTTAATTTTTTCACAGCAACTTTTTGTCCATGGAATGATCCCAGTAGAACATCACCGAATTCACCTTTTCCCAATATTTCTCCTAGTTTCAAATCATTCATCCGAATAACCCAACCTGCAGCTTCAAAAGCTTTAGGATCTAATAGTAATGAGGCGTTGTTGTTTGTTGAATTAATGTTGTTATTCGAAGATTTGACCACCGGATCTCGCAATCTTGTGCATAGTCCATCGGCATCCAGGCAATAATGCTGACGATTAAGAAAAAGACAATTTTCAAGATTTAAAATAAAATTATATTAGCCAAAAAAAAAAAAACAAATAATTACTTCAACTAAATCGGACAATGTGTCAAAATACTCTTCTTCATCTATTGTGAATTTTTTATCTTTAAATATGACACGATAATGTTCCACGCGGCCATTATAGCAGACACAAAGTGCATAATCTCCGGGAAAATTTGTACTCTCACGAACTAAAAACAATCCATCCTGTGAAAAAAAATGCAAATAATTTAAAATTTTTTGTCCAACTAAAAGAATCTTGATTTATACCTCTCTGGGCGTAAGTAAAGCTTCAGCCTCTTCTCTTGTAATTTTTCCATGGAACCATTGCATGCTGGCATCATCGACATCAGGCCTGTTTAAAATATCGTTTCGATATGAATGTATTGTTTCATTTTTACATGAATCGGTGGTCTGAATTCAGATGATTTCCATTTGAAAAAATGTTGTAAGATGAAATGTTGAATATAAACGGCATTTAATATACCTGAAATGTTGATGTTGTGCGATTGGTGGCCAGATTTTCTTTGGAATCTGAATATTTTAAATTCGGACAATACCTTATCTGCACGAAAAAAATGTTTTTAAATCTCTAATTGTATATTGCAAACAAATTATCATACCTTGACCTCATCAGCCATCACCATCACAATAATCAATATAAGTTATAAATTTAGACCAATCCACATCGGCCAAAATTCATAGACGAAGATGATTTGATTTTTATAATTAAAAAAAACAAAGATAACTTGATTTTGAATTTCAACACATAAAGGTACGGGCCAACAAAAAAAAAAGATGATTTGTTGAAATCGAATAGATGATAATAAATTTTTAAAAGAAAAATAAAGTAAAAACCAAAAGTAGAAAACAAATAGAATGCCTAAGTGATAACATGAGAGGTGGAAAAATATGTAATCTCAAATCAGAATCGATTGAAAAGAGTTCAAGTGCCAGCAAATGCAACAGTATCAGAAAAAAAATGTTTGGCCATCAAACGGTGGCAAATGAACACTGTAAATTTTGCTTGGCATTCAGAGGTATCAATCAATAGGAAAGGTGGATACCAGCACGTTCACGTGATCACCAGAAGAATATCCAATTGCTGAACTTTAATCATGATTCATGTTGTTCTTTTTGAAAAATAAAACGAAAAAAAATGACAGCCAACTGTAACAATGTTGAACGTAAACTTGCATATCAATGGTTTTGTTGTTAGGATGCTAAGTTTTTGTTGTGGTACAATTTCATTCAAATTTTATTTTAGGCTTCTAATGAGAAATCAAGCCCACGATTCTTTTGGTGAAATCAAAGCAAAGATGTTTACTGTCTGTCTGTCTGTTTGTCTGTTGTGTGTGTGTGTGTGTGTGTGTGCGTGTGTTGCCAGTGAGCCATAAGGGCCGCCTGCTTGGAAGCTATAGCTATAACGCTCGGTGTACCGTCGTTCTTTGGTTTTTCTTTGCTTGTCAATCGATTCTATCGATATTTTTGCCAGTCTTGGTATTTTTTTGTTTTGTTTTGTTTTGATAATTCCTTTTCGATTCATTTTGGCTGGTTTTGCAAGCTTGCAACCAGAAACAACAATGAGTGCTGGCAACGATTTTCGTCGGAAATGGGACCGAGATGAATACGAGCGAAAAGCCAACGAAAGATATAATGATGGCAAGAATAATGATAAAAATCATAAACGTAAACATGGTGCCGAAAATGATCCAAATGAAGAAATCGTTGAGAATGAAGAGAAAGAACCACCGAAAAAGAGAGAGAATCTAAAAGCTCGTGAATTCAAAGTTGATCTTGAATCAAAACTAGGCAAAACCATGGTCATCTCGAAAGCAGCACCATCATCACAGACCGGAGGATTCCATTGCGCTGTTTGTGATTGTGTTGTAAAAGATTCCATCAATTATTTAGATCACATTAATGGCAAAAAGCATCAAAAAAATCTTGGCATGAACATGAGAATCTCTAGAAGTACTTTGGAAGATGTCAAAGAAAGATTCGAAATGAAACTCAAAGAAAAAGAAGAAAAGAAAAAAGAATATGATATTTCAGAGAAAATGAAAGAGCTGAAAGAAGAGGAAGAAAAACTGAAAGAATATCGTAAACAAAAACGGAAAGAAAAACAAAAACAAAAGAAAATCGAAGCCGATGACCAGGATGATGATGATAATGATGATCAGATGGCTACAATGATGGGCTTTGGTTCTTTTGGATCGACCAAAAACAAATAAAACACAATCATTTTTATCATTATTAATCTATTGTAAATAATTTGAACTTCTTTTTAAAAAATGCTTTTGTAAAAAACTTTGAATCATGAATCTTCTAGATCAGGGGTCGGCAACCTGTTTGTCCTTGAGGGCGCAATACTAAATTTGAATTTCACCTAGGGCGCATATTTTACAGAGCCAGATAAATGAAAGTCAAGTATTGTTTAAACATTGAAAATTGTGATGGGTTTCGGATCTAAAATGGAACGGAAATTGGATCAATGCGGGGATATTTGGCATTTAAAATCAAGTGTTCGATGTGTGCCGGCCGATGTGCTCACACATCGGTCAAAGCGAGGCAAAATTTACAAAATTCAATTCACTGAATCAAACAGTGAATTTCACTGAGCATGCGCAGTCGAGTCGTTGGTTATCGCAGTAATGTATTGGCAAAATTGTTGAGCTTCGATTTTATTTCAAAAAACTAGAATTTCATATTTTTCGATTTTATGGACAATGTGCCTAAATTTTTTTTCTTTTTTTCTCGCCTCTGCGCCATCTATTGGCGATCGCAGGTTTACAGTCTGCACAATATCAATGCTATATCAATGGCACAACCAATTTGTGGTGTCTTACAGTTGGCTGGTTTTTTAGCTTTGGCGACTTTTTCTAACCAAACTTTTTTATTTTGGTGATTTCTTTTTGGATTTTTTGTGATTTTCTTTGATATTTTTCCACCAAATGATTAATCTAAACATTATATACTTTGCATTGACATTTTCCAAAACACAGTAAGTCTATGTTGATTTTAAATGCCGAATATCCCCGTATTGATCCAATTTCCGTTCCATTTCAGATCCGAAACCCATCACAATTTTCAATGTTCTTTTCTCTCTCATAAATTTGTAGACATTTTCACAACACTTGCGCCATCTAGCCAGGTTTAGTTTCTCAATGTAAATTGGTCATTATTTGATGCTGCTGTGCTCGTGATCAATCGGTTATTTTTTGTTCAAGATAAGAAAACAAATGGAATTAGATTGTACTAATGCTCCCCGTGGGGTTTGGCTGGTCAAGGTTCCAAAATATATCTCACAACGTTGGCAAAAGCAAAAATCAATGTCAGAGATTGGACGATTGAATATCAGCAGGTAATGTGTCCTTTTTGTTGTTATTGTTTATTTTTGGCCAAGAAAACAAGCCCACATTTTAGTAATGTTTTGAATTGTTTCGAAGAAATCCACATGGAAAAATGGAAGTATTATTTAATCTATCCGAGCAGGTGATCAAAACTGATCCATCTGATGGTAGTTCAACATCCAAGAGTGGACCTTCCACTAGTATTCCAGCAGAACACAAGTTTGCTGTTTCCAATATTAATCATCAAACATTGGCTGTATTTTCTCAAGGTATCTCTGTCAGCATAAAAATTAAATTGACACAGAAAACCATTAATCGATATTTTTGTTTTAAAAGATGAGAATAATAAATTAGCATTAGAAGGCCAAGTGGTTCAAAAAGGTGAATGTCGTCCAATCGGAAATGCAGATTATATGAAATTGAAGAAAGAAACTATCAAAATGGCATCACAACCTGCCAAGACTGTACAGCAATTGGAACGTGTCATAAATAATTACAAACCTGTCAATGCTCATCGTAGTGAGGTAAATCAAAAACATTGATTTTGAATAAAATTCATTTTATGCTTGAATTAAATCTTTGCCTTAGATTGATAATGAATCTCGCAAAAAAATCGAAGGGAAAAAGATGCGTGATGATAAAGAAACTGTCCAGAATACATTGTTTGCTGCATTTGAAAAACATCAATATTATAATATTAAAGATTTGGAAAGATTGACCAAGCAGCCAGTTGTACGTATCATTTGGTTCATTTTTATTAAACAAAGGTTTTAATTTTGTTTTGTCTCATTCATTTTTTACAGCCTTATTTGAAAGAAATACTAAAAGAGATTTGCAATTATAATGCCAAAAATCCTCACAAAAACATGTGGGAATTGAAACCACAGTTTCGGCATTACGCCAAAAAATCAGAAAATTAATAAACATTCATCTTGTATTCCAATCATCACGATAATATTGCCGATAAAAAAAATGGATTTTTTTTAAAATGGAATAATTAAATTGACATGCAAAACAAAATAAATAAATTCAAATTAAACCAACAATCATTGAAGCGTGTTGTAGGGCAACAATTCAGCAACGGTGGTATCCTCGTATTGGCAGACTATCAAAACATCACGAAATTTGTCGATAAGCGTTAATATGTGACTCCTTCTTAGATTCTCATAATACATAATATCTTCAATATGATGGTGGCCATCAAAGTAAGAGACAAGTTTGGCAAACATCCTGATATCATCCAAATTATCAGCGGACGGTGTGCTCAAAACTTCCTGTATTTCACCAGGCGATAAGCCTGCACTTTGTAGTATCAGTTCAGACGATTCTAAATTGATTGCATCAGCATTGGTAACATCCAATTTATTCACCACAATTGGATTCTCGGTGATCGTCGGTGAGTTTTCGTTCAATTCGTTTATTATGTCCATTTTCATCAAGCTTAGATTCGCTGGACTGTTCACCGGTGAATTGTCACTATGACAAGAACTATTGGCGGTGGATGCTTCATATGTTTCATTCATTGGAATGAATCGATTTTCAAAATACGAATCGTCGTGGTTGTTATCGTTGTTATCGCAATGCAACAACGATCGTTTGATAAGGGTTGAAGCTTCGTTCTGTAACGGAACAAACAAAACGTACATATGCAGCTGTAATAATAAATGTCTTCGCAACATCCAAACAATGATTCTGACAAATTTTGATTCTTGATCTGCGCTATTCATCGGATTCTTGAACTGACTAAGCGACACACCCAAGGAAAATTGAGACATGATTTTCAATAGTGAATCATCGGGAAAATATTCTTTGAATTCGGTGATGAATCTTGAATCTAGGGCGGTCGGTGCGGACGGATGAAGCATGTAATGATTTGTTTCACATAATGGAAATATTATCGTCGCTTTTCCCCAATAAACCAATTGAGCGACAATATTGAACACTTGAGGCAAGGTTATATCAGCGTCGGCCGATAATTCCAATAAGTTTTTCAGTGGATTAGAACATTTTATCAAACGAATGAATGATGGCGAAACATCTTGCGGTAATGATTCAAGTAAGGCATCCATCTCAATCAATAACAAAAAGGTATGATATGGCCGAAGTTTTCGAAGGCAAGATTGTATGTTGGCCGGAGTGATGGTCATGGCTGGTGATTCAATCAATTTACGGTGAACTTTTTGCGAAAGACAAAAATTCAGATTGATCCAACCATTCAATTTGATATTGACGATGCCTTCGGTGGAAAGTTGCAAGAATATCTCTTTAAGCTCATTGGCTAGTTGACTTTTATCCAAAATGGATTTGTATGGTGATGATGAACATGATGATTGGTATTTTGTGTTTAAATTTTCATCACTTTCATTAGCTTGATCATCATGACACGAAATCATTATTTTACTTTGTGACGAAAAATATTTACATCGTTTCTCTTCGGATCTTAACGAGATGGAAATGTTTTGGCTTAATTCATGATAAGAATTCACCACATCAGGCTGAGCATTAGCTTTCAGAGCGAAAACAACATGAAAACAATGCTTTTCGACCAAAGTTGGATGGCCAACGAAGCGAACATTGTCAACTTTCAATTCGAATTTTTGATCACATAATCGATGTTTTACTGTGCCGAACAGATTGGAGAATGCCGAATCGGTGAGTCCGATCACTTTGGTTATTTCCATTTGATCATTGATGTCCAACGATATGGACGATGTCAATTCGGTATAGGCCGGTAACAATGAGCTTTGATCACCGATGATACTGGTTCGTGAATTGTTGGGATTATCCTGTGGCAGTATCAATGCATATCTGCTTTGATTCAATTGAATCGACGGAATCGGTTCTTCAATCACATACGGATAGCGAAATAACAATTTCTCTTCGGTGCTATCTGATTTAACTAGAAACACACCCAATGGTGTTGTTTCATCTGAAACATTCAATCTTGACAATTCATCCATTGAATTGATCATTGGTGCCATGATTAATATAGATTCTTATTTTTTAACCACAAACAAAAAGAAAATTGCAATCACACGCACACACACAAACTGGTAAAAAAAAATTGCAGAAAACCTGCAGGTAAGTGAAAATTAAAAAAAAATCGTCTCGATTCACGTGATCTCCCTCGCGATAGAATATGCTCATCCATAAAGTTTGTGTTGATTTGAATTTTTGAATTTTCCATTAATTTTAGATTAAGATGTATCTTTGGTGCTCAAACTCCATTGTTCAAGAATATGATTTCATAATAATTAATCGATAATTTCCACAAGACAATGATTAATTTGCGTCCACCCGCGTCCGTAGTTTGTCTGGTGGTAGGTTTATTTAAAAAATTTTTCCCTAATTCAAATCATTCTAAATTTTGCTCGTGAACCCTATTGGAAGAAAAGAATCCAACGAATCCTATGCAAATTTCGTGTCGCAAACAATTATAAAGACCAATGAAGCGCTAAGCAAAACAATCGACAATAAGACATATTGACGTAAGCTTGATTGTTCTTTATTGTTTCAAGCAGAATCATGGCAAAATCTTATAAATTGCAAATCCAAACGATTCAAGCGTTTCATTTGTGCGAATGATAAAACTTTTTCCAAAAAAAAAAATGTTGTTTCCTATCAAAAATCTTTGCCTTATTTCAATATTGATCATCGCTTTGGCAATTTTTTGCTGTAATGTTGCAAAATATTTTTTGAAAATTTTTCAAGATATTTGAAGAAAATTTAATTAATTTTTCGTTGATTTGGTTGCAGGTGAAGCCGCACCTAGAGTGGTCAGAGATGAATACGGAAACCAATTGGATTTTGCTGATGGCGATGGAACCAATGTGATGGTACCACCAAACAGATCCAAAGGTTTCATTCAAAGTATCATAGACATGATCAAAAGATTGTTCGGATGTGAGTCAGGATTCCCGACCGATGACGCCTCAAAAACGGAAGCTGATCTTTTTTATTTTTTAAATTTCCATTAGGGGAAGACAAAATGATTGTGAGAGAGGATGGCTCCGTGGAATGGGTCGACAATGGTAGCGGCGGATTCTTGTCCAGAATGGGCAAAAGAGTTTTACAAATGATCAACTATCTGCTAAGTCTTGTTGGATTAACTGAAGCAGAAGACGCTTTAGGAATCGATATGGGCGGTATTGCATCTCGAATTTTCAACGAACTCGAAAAAGAAGCGCCAAATTCGAATAAACGCGAATAAGATTGATAAATGAATTTTTAAATTTAAAATTATTATTATTATTACAGTATAATATTTTAAAACATAATATGATTATGAGGGGATTGTAACAAACAAATTTCTACATATATTGCAAACCTAGAATGACTAATTCATTTTTTGTGAAATTTTTTCATTCTGTCTTTTGTTCATCTCCTTTGCAACTGCTTGTACACATTTGGCCATGGTCGTTGAAGCCCTTGAAATAACATCTGTTTGATAATAATCGATCAATTCTTTCATGCTCGGCACTATCTTTTTGTTGGATGTTATTTTAATAGTTTCGTTTGATTGTTTCGATGATGATTCAGGCTTGTTGACAGCCGGCAATCTATTGTAGTCCACTAGATTCGGTGCCAACTGAGCCATCCTTTTGCGGAGACCAACCAAATTTTCGTATGGTAAGCAACGATTAGATATTTCCGATACGGCTCGTACAATATGCCAATCAACCCTGGCCATCATTGGTGGTGTGATTGCTGCCAAGGTTTGCTGGGCACGTCCTTCCATATTAACGTAGGTTGCTTGTTTTTCAGTAAATGCTGCACCGGGTAGAACCAAATCAGCTTGATTGGTGCCAACATCTCCAGTGTGTCCCTGGAATGGTGGTTTTTTTTTGTTTTGGACAAATCAATAAATTTTTGTTATTAGTGCTAATTTTCAAAAGTCTAAGAATTTGATGCTAATTTAACTAACTTGATATACAACAAAACAATTTTTAGGAATTGGCAAATTTTGATCATCCACACCGAAAAGCCACATTACTACGGGTTTTCCATTATCCTCAATGTCCATTTCGAAACTGGGCTTAAAACCAAGATCGTATGCGGCTACTTGTGATGCGTTAGTATGCAATATATTGAAATCAGCATTGTATTTTTGACTGATCAACTTGGTCATAAAATATATGGTGCTTTCTCCAGACTTTGAAGATTTAGTATTGTTTGAATCTGATTTCAATATCTGCTGACCTAATATCACCAAAGGTTTTTGAGCTGATTTTAGTTTTTCAGTTATCGGATGAGTTCCTTGAAAAATTTGATTCAACGTATTCAAATCATCTCCAAGCCATGTGTAATCATAGAGTAAATCTAAATTTTTCGGCCCAACAAAAGCAATATCATTGATTGAACAGTTGCGCCATGCTTTCTTGATTCTTGCATTGACCATTGGAGCTTCAAATCTAATGTTTGATCCAATGATCAGGATAAAATCCGCCTCTTCTATTTTAGCGATTCCGGTATTGAACAAGTAATCATTTCTGGATTGTAAATCCGAAGAGCTGGCAAAACAACCTGGATCCAATTTCGAATCAACGTGTACGTACAAATTTTTTGAGCCTATTCGGTATTGTCAATGAATATAAATCATTATTCTTTATATGATAAACTTTATAAGTTACCTATTGAATTGTAATAATCTTTCACAGCCATCATTGTTTCGGCATCCGTATGCGGTCCAACAATGGCGACCAACCTGGATGGATCAACGCGATCGATTGCTTCTGAAAGCGATATAAGAGCATCTTCCCAATCACATTCTTGTAACTGAGAATCAGATGAAGGTCTCAACATTGGCGTTGCTAAACGCTGTGTTTTCAGACCATCAATCGGTGCGTGTCGTGATTTATCAGCCAACCATTCTTCATTTATATCCTCGTGCAGACGAGGAATTATTCTCAACAAATCTCCAGATCTTTGGCATACACTTATGTTGGAACCAACGGCATCTAAAATATCGATCGAATCATAACGACGCAGCTCCCAAGGACGTCCTATTTTTTTTTGTTTCAGGATTTTTTCAAAAAGCCATTTTAAGAATTATTGACAATTATGACAATTAATTTACCGGTAAAAGTGTAGGGTTTGGATGTTAATGCTCCAACCGGGCAAATGTCGACAATGTTACCAGACAATTCACTGAGCATTGTGACGTTTTCTAGATATGTTCCGATTTGCATATCAGTACCTCGACCAGTAGTGCCGAGATCAGGGCATCCGCCGATTTCATTCATAAAACGAACACATCTTGTACACTGGATACATCTTGTCATAATAGTACGAACCAACGGTCCGATATTTTTATCTTCAACGGCCCTCTTTTCATCCAAATCGATTCGTAATCTGGACCGATCGGAGCCATATGCCATCGATTGATCTTGAAGATCACATTCACCACCTTGATCACAAATGGGACAATCCAATGGGTGATTGAGCAGAATAAATTCCATAACGCTTTCTCGGGCTTTCCTGGAATATTCTGAATTAGGCTTAATTTTCATGCCTGGAACAACATCAATAAATCAGAAAAATCTCAGATTATCAACAATCAATAATATTACCAGGCATAACTGGCATGGCACAAGAAGCCACTGGTTTGATGCTTTTTTCCACCTCAACCAAACACATTCGACAATTGCCCGCAATCGATAATCTCTCATGATAACAGAAACGTGGAACTTCAATACCGACACGAGCACAAGCTTCCAAAACAGTGGTACCAGGCTCAACTTTCACTGGTTGATCATCGATGAAAACTTCAACGAGATCCGACAACGCTCTGGATTGCAGTCTATTCTGCGCCAGACGGGCCGGATATCCATTTAGGATGTGCTGGAAAATTGACAGATTTTGGTTGTGGAGAAATATTTTGAACATGTTTTTGTTGGCAAAATTTAAAACGGAACAACCACAAAAACCAAAAATAACAACAATTTCAGGTGACCTCTCTTGCCACAGCTGAACAGAACACCAAAATTAATAAAAAAAAATTCAGTACAGGTTTTATGAAAGACACCAATCATCAGGCATGCGCGCCGGTTTCAAGTTTCCATGTTTTGGTTTTTTTTTTTTGCTTGATACACGTCGGTTTGTCGGCATTAATTCCAAGTTCTGTTGGATATTGTGTTCTTGAAAAATTCAAAATGAATTTGTTATCACCTTTTTTGTACTTGATCTGTTTTCTACATTTACAATGGGTCAAAGCAGACGGATCGACTTTAGTTTTGCTAGATCATTTGTCCATCAAAGAAACACATTCCATTTTCTTCAAATCTTTGCAAGGTAAACATGAAATTTTATTGAAAATTTTTGATTGACCAATTCCAATATTTTGCCGACAAAACAGACCGAGGATATGATCTCAGTTTTAAATTGGCTGATGATGCCACATTATCTTTGACCAAATATGGCACCGCTTTATACAAACACCTGATTTTGTTCTCTCCTTCGGTCGAAGGTAAATAATTTTCCCTCAATAAATTTTTCCCATTTGAATATTCGTTATATCTGTAACAGAATTTGGTGGAAACATCAACACTCAAGCAATCACCGACTTTGTTGACCAAGGAGGCAATGTTTTGGTAGCTGTTAATGAAAATGTTGGCGATGCCATCCGTGAATTAGCAATAGAATGTGGCTTGGAGATTGATGAAGAAAATGCTCTCGTGATTGATCATTTTAGCTACGACGTTGCTGATGATGGAATGCATACATTAATTGTGGTGGAAACTAATAATTTGATTGATGCTCCAATAATAGTCGGTGATAAGAAAAAGATCAATCCGTTACTGTATCGTGGTATCGGAATGATCACCGATGTTAAAAATCCCCTTGTCTTGGACATATTGAAAGGTTCTTCAACTTCTTATTCACATAATCCATCCAAAAAAATCACTGAGGTCATTAATGATTATTTTTGATGGAGTAATCTTTGAAATTATAATATGGTTTCAATTTGTTACAGTATCCACACGCCGTTGGTCGTAACACAATTTTGATATCCGCATTGCAAGCTCGTAACAATGCCAGAGTAGGATTCGTAGGTTCATTGGATTTTTTCAGCGATGATTTCTTTCAATCACCCATCAAAATCAAACCAAGTGATAAATCCTATGAAAAATCTGGCAATGAAGAATTGGCAAAATCCTTATCTCAATGGGTGTTTAAAGAGAACGGTGTTCTGCGTGTAAGCTCAGTGAAACATTTCAAAACCGAAACAGGCGAATCAGATCCGTACACCATAATGGATGATGTTGAATATTGGATCACCATAGAAACATTGAAAGATGGTAAATGGATACCGTTTGAAGCAGATGACATACAATTGGAATTTGTTCGAATCGATCCATTCGTTCGACAAACACTGAAAAGAGAGAAAAACAGTTATGTGGCCCGATTCCGCATACCGGATGTGTATGGTGTTTATAAATTTGTGGTTGATTATAAACGAATCGGCTATACACATTTATATTCATCAACACAGGTTTCAGTTCGTCCATTACAACATACACAATATGAAAGATTCATTGTTTCCGCTTATCCATATTATTTCAGCGCCTTTTCAATGATGGCCGGTGTGTTTTTGTTCAGTTTGGTATTTTTATATTTTAAAGAAACAAAAACTAAGTCAGACTGAAATAAAAAATATATGTAAAATTATTATACCAATTAAATGAGTGTTTGAAAAAATCCACAATGTTCTACATAGGAATTTTTGTCCGACCATTTTGTAATTAAATACTTGGAGATACTGCGGAAGATGAGCACAGAGCGTGCCTTAAATAAATGGAATTCACCTGAATGAATGAATATAATTAGAATCCAAAATATAAGTTTGGTGCTTAATTATTCTAATTATTATTCTGTTTCATTTTTATTCAAGTTTTACGATGCCTCAGGGCATCAAAGAATTGGTTCCTTCATAATCCATCCAGAGTTTGGTTTTCATTCAGTATTCGTTCATGGAACACCAAACAAGAATGTGCATGGCAATCTAAATCAAAATGTAAAAAAAAGACAATGAGAGACAAAGAAAAAACATCCATCTGGATGGTTGCTGTGAGGGGGAGGAGAAGTTGGGGAAATTTTTGTTTTAGATGAAATTCAATATTATCGGAAATAAAAACGGAGATGAACATCGGTGAAATGTTTTTGCGCACAAAAATAATGAGTTCAAAAGCATTCTAGAAATAGAGAATAACTAGAAAAGTAAGAGGACCAGCCAAAATCAATAAACAGAACGAATAAAGAATAGAACTAGGACCGAAAATAACGATCCTGTTTCAACATAATAATTTAGAAACCGGACGACAACAGTTTTTATCATTTTTTTTAGTTGTTTGGCTGGATGGCTCAAAAGTTGAAAAAAATTTGAGCTTTCTGAACGGAAGATGAAAGATTGGAAATGTGTAAAAATAAATTTTAATGATTAACAGCTTATTATCGAGATGGAAAAAAATTCGCTCCTGTTTTGTCCGGGTTTCTGGCCTTTGGCTAGTAAACATTTTTGATATGTTTGATTGATAGTTTGTGAAAGAGTTACACAGATCAAGAGAGAAAGAGAGGGGGGGGGGAAGGTAGCCTTTGAAAATTTCCTCTATAACTTGGTAATCTTTTGCTATGTTGGTTCTTTTGAAGGATCCAATAGAATTTACCGTTTCTTGTTTAAATTTCTGAACGAAATTTTGAATTGAACATAACCAAAACGAAAAACGAAAAGCAACGCGCATGATAGAAATATTGCATATCGGGTTATATCGGGATTCGCGGATTGTGGTGGTCTATCTTCTATCTTTGTCTAGTTTTTCGGTTCGCTACAATGGTTCAAAATGTTGATCCCGATTCGACTGATGAGATTCGACTTGGATGATATCAATGTTTGTCGCATAAAGTTTACCAAAATCAAGTAGGTTGTTTTGAAAAAGCAACATTACCCCTATCAAGGCCGATAGCAGCATCTTCAGAATGATATACACATATAATTATCCATGTTCGAATTCTGGTTCCTGTCAACGCCTTGAAACATGAATCAAGAGAATTCAAGCTGTGTTTGTTGGGTGTTCGCTTTGTATAAACAATAATATCGCGTAGGATTTCTGGTTTGTTCAAGATTTTTTTTTCATTTTCTTCTTACTGTGTTTGCTTTTGGATATGTCAAAATGTTTTTAGTTTTATTCATTTATTTCTTTTGATTTTATTCTGGCAAACACTTTCAGCAATTCAATTCAATTTAAGTTTCAATCGGTGAAGTTGGAAAAGTTTGAAAAAAAATAAAAGAGATACTTTATAGAATCGTTTCAATTCAGAGATATTTTTCTACTTTTTCGGTTGTCTATCCAATAAATTTTGGTTTGTTGGATGCTTTTAGAGAAAAATTAAAAGCAAATATGATGTTAGATGAAGTCTAACAAAAAAAAACTTGGCCACAATAGGTATGAAAGAGAGTGAAACAAAAAAAAGTAAAATAAAACAAAGATCGAATTGAATCAATAAATGATGAAAATTCAATTGTAATTGATTGAATCAATTTTTTGTTCGCTTTTCGAGGCTTCAACTTTTTTTTTGGGTAGAGGAGTGATCTAATGCAGGGCTTCTCAAACTTTTTTCATCGCGACCCCCTTGTGATGAAATGCCATTTTTTTTGAATGGCAGAAGTAGGGAAAAATTTTGCTACGCGACCCCCTTTGAGGTCGC
>JAOZJS010000776.1:0-20388 GCA_025882695.1 Amerodectes protonotaria
CGCGATTCGAAAAATTCAACAAGAAATTGAGTGCCTGCTCGCGCCACAATGCGAATCCGGTGCGAGGCTTGTTCGACGTCGCTCGAGACGCCTTGGTCGCGTTTTTCTGCTGCGCGGAAGCGGCCGGCGCGCCGGTGCTGCCCGCGGCACGTGCCGGCGTCAGGCGGCTGTCGATAAACCGTGCGGCATGCGCGCGCTCGTCGCGCACCGTGCTGCTGTGCCATAGCACCAGGGCCGCGGCCACGCAGAGCAGCGCGAATACCCCGATCCAGAGCGGCACGCTAGACATTGAAGCCTCCGCCGAACCCACCGCCGTTGCCGCCGCTGCTGGCACCATAACCGCCGCCGGACGCCATCAAGCTCTGCTTGAAGCGCGCCAGCTTCGGCGAATGCGGGTGGATGCCGAGCGTCTCCCAGTGATCGATCTCCTCGCCGTCCGGCATGACGCGCGGCTCGTACCGGTAGAGTTCCTGAGTGGAGATGATGTTGTCCGACATGCCGGTCACTTCGGTGATCGACAGGATGCGGCGCTTGCCGCTCGACAGGCGGCCGATCTGCACGATGAAATCGATCGCGTTGGCGATCTGGCGGCGCAAACTCGATTCGGTGCCTTGGAAGCCGGCGAAACCGGCCAGCATCTCAAGGCGATACAAACACTCGCGCGGCGAACTCGCATGGATCGTGCCCATCGACCCGTCGTGGCCCGTATTCATGGCCTGCATCATTTCGAGCACTTCGCCGCCACGTACTTCGCCGACGATGATGCGGTCCGGCCGCATCCGCAGCGTGTTACGCATCAGGTCGCGGATCGTCACGATGCCGGTCCCGTCGAAGCCGCCCGGGCGGCTCTCCAAGCGCACCACGTGCGGATGGTTCAACGACAGCTCGGCCGTGTCCTCGATCGTCACGACGCGTTCGCTTTCGGGGATATAGAACGCCAGCGCGTTCAACAGCGAGGTCTTGCCCGAGCTCGTGCCGCCCGACACCAGCACGTTGCAGCGCGCCTGCACCACGGCCTCGAGCAGATTGCCGATCTCGGGCGAGAGCGTGCCGTTCTCGAGCAGATCCGCGGGCTTCATCGGGTCTTTGCGGAACTTGCGGATCGAAACGATCGGCCCTTCGAGCGACAACGGCTCGATCACCACGTTGAGGCGCCCGCCGTTCGGCAAGCGCGCATCGACCATCGGATTCGACTCGTCGAGCCGGCGTCCGATCGGCGCCAGAATGCGGCGCACGATGCGCAGCAGATGGGCGTTGTCGGTGAAGCGCAACGGCAGTCTCGACAGCACCCCGTGCCGCGAAACGTAGATGTCCTTGTAGCCGTTGATCAGAATGTCCTCGACGTGCGGATCGTCGAGCAGGTCCTCGAGCGGACCGAAGCCCGCGAGTTCCTTGGCCAGCGCGTCGGCGAGCAGCCGCACTTCGCCCTCGTTGAGCGGAATCCGCCGCAGCCGCACGAAGCTGTCGATCTCGAGATCGACGAACTGATTGATCGCCTGCCGCGACCAGCGGCCGAACTCTGCGCCGAGTTCCTCGATGCGCATCAGCAAATGCTCGTGCGCGGCATTCTTGATGTCGTGGAACTGCTGCGTCTGCTCGAACGGCGCGGCGCCGTCGGCGAATTGGATATCCTGTGCCATCGCTTACGACCGCTTCGAAAAAGAGTTGCTGAGGAGCCCCTTGAGTCCCGTCAGGCCGCCCGCGCGCGCCGCAGCCGGATTGGCGGGTTCCGGCGCCAGCCGGTCGGCCAGCGCTTCCAACGCCTTCACGTACGGATCGCGCGGCGCTTCGTCGACGATCAGCTTGCCCTGATTGGCCGCGAGCCCGATCGGAATGCGCCGGCTCGGCAGCGTCGCCACGAGCGGCAGACCGAGACGCTCGGCGATTTGCGCCGAGGTCAAACCGAGCTCCGGGTCGTACTGATTCACGATCACACGCACGTTTTCGGTCGTCCCGCCCGCTTCGCGCAGGCCGTCGAGCAGATCCACCGTGGACACCACGGACGCCACGCTCTGATCGCACATGAGCCACGCTTCGTCGCCGGCGCGCGCCATATGCGCGACGAATTCGCGATTCGAAAAACCGCCGAGATCGATGAGCTGATAATCGAAGAACGAACGCATGCGGTTGATGAGCCCCACGCTCGACGCATAGGACACGTCGCGCAATTCGGACAGATTGGCCGGCAGCGTGGTCATCGCCATGCCGCTCGCATGCCGCGCCAGCGCCGTGTTGATGAAGGTGCGGTCGAAGCGGCGCAGGTTGCGCACCGCCTCCACGAAATTGAATTCGCAGCGCGTGTTCAGAAATAGCGCGGCGTCGCCCGCGGGCAGGCCGAGATCGAGCAGCGCGACCTGGCGGTGCGCCTCGAGCGCGCGCTTTTGCAGCAGCACCGAGAGATTGGAAGCCAGCGTGCTGACACCCATGCCCGCGCGCGCGCCGAGCAGCACCGCGACCTTGCCGTGACGCGTGACCGGCTCGCCCATGCGGTCGAGCAGGCTGTTGGTGATGCGCAGCGCTTCCTCGGACGGCTTGGCGAAGTCGACGAATTCGGTCACGCCCGAACGCATCGCGGCCAGCATGCTCTCCGGCTCCGTCAGCGAGCCGAGCGCCACCAACGGCAGATCCGGATGCCCGCGGCGCACCGCATCGGCCGCCGCCTGCGCGGCCGCGGGCTGATCGCCGGAAAAATCGATGAACACGGCCACCGGATTGAACACCGCGATACGCTGCGCAAGCACAGTCGGATCGAGGCCGGCGGACTCGACGGCACCCGCCGATACGAGCGATTGCGCGAGCCACTCGATATGGTCGCGCCGCGCGGAAGCGCAGACGAAATGCTCGGTCACGGCAGGGTCAGCCAATGAAAGCGTTCTCGCATTCATAACAAAGACTTCCGGTTACGCGCCGCACGGCGTGCACTACGCTGGCGGCGCCCTTCAATTGCCCATTCACTTGGAAAACCCCGGACCGGCATCGCTGCTCGACAGGGCACCCCCGAGATACGACCGCCAGACCGGCCCGTCGTGCTGCTCGGAAAGCTCGCCTGGAGTAGCCGGCAACGGCGCCCCCACGGCAATCGGCGCGACAAGGTGCGGCGTGACGATGATCACGAGCTCCTTGTCGTCTTGTTCGTATTTCAGATTCTTGAAGAAGGCGCCGATGATCGGCAAATCGCCGAGCAACGGCACCTTCTGGACATTCGACGTGGTCTCGCGGTCAATCAGACCGCCGATCACGAAGCTCTCGCCGTCGCCGAGCTCCACCGTGGTGTCTGCGCGGCGCGTCGTAATACCGGGCACGCTCGTGCCGCTCACGGTGACCGCATGCACGAAGTCGAGCTCGCTGGCCTCCGGCGCCACCTTGAGCGCGATCCGGTGCGGACCGAGCACGGTCGGCGTAACCGACAACGCGACGCCGTACGGCTTCCAGTCGACCGAAATCGAACCGAGGCCGGCCGAGGTGGGAATCGGAATTTCGCCGCCCGCGAGGAACGAGGCTGTCTGGCCCGAGAGCGCGGTCAGCGTCGGCTGCGCCAGCACGCGCGCGAGATTGTTCTGCTCGAGCAGCGAGATGTCGCCGAAGATCCCCTTGGCTACCGAACCGACGACGAGGTTGAAAGCCGAAGAGATCGGAATCCCGCTCGTGACGGACAACGAGCCGCCGCTGCTGCCATTCGTGAACGACGCCGAAGTCAGGCTGCCCGGCGTGAAGGCGCCGAGCGTAAAGCCGTTGTTGAGTTTGTAGATGTTGAGACCGGCCTGCTTGAGCACGGTCCGGCTGAATTCGACCACGCGCACGTCGACCTGCACGATGTCCTTGCCCGTCACGGTCGAGGTATCGATCAGATTGCCGCAATTGCTTGTGCCGGTGGCGGCGCCCGCATCGCCGCCGCCCTTCTTGCCCAGTTGATCGAGCACGCTGCCGCCGCAGCCGCCGCTATCCGCGGCATCGACCGCACGCTGATGCGCGAGCACAGAGTCGGCGGCGCCATAGACGACTTGCGTGCCGTTGTAGGTCTTGATGCGCGGCGTGGTGTGATCGAGCAGCGCATGCGCCGCCGCGCTCGACACGGTGACGTTATAGACGATCGGCTCGCTGCTGCCGCGCGGCCAGAGCAGCACGTCGGTCGAGCCGGCGCGTTTGCCCACCAGCAGTACGCTGCCCTGACCGCCCTTCGTCACGGTCACATCGGCAACCGAGGGATCGCCGACGGCGATACGCTGCAGCGCACTGCCGGTGGCGAGCTGACGCTGGCCGCCGACGGCGAGTTCGATCGCGTCGCTCTTCTGCGCATACGCGAACGGCATCCCCGCCGTCGCTGCGGTCAGCGCACTCGTCACCAGAGCCAGAGCAATCAGTTTTTTCTTCATGTCGTCGGAGGCCGGCGCGGCCCTCTCCTTGTGTTTTGACTGCAGTCCTGCGCGTGTTCGTTATCTGCTCAGTAGGTCACGGTCTCGGCCTGACCGCCTCGGATGACCTCGAGGCTGCCATTCCCCGTCGAACGCACGATGACCTGGCGCGCGCGATGCGGATGAACCGGCGCCGGCGCCGCCTGCTTCGCGGGCGCACCCGTGGCGTTGCTCGACAACACGGCCAGCGCAACACCGGCCGCGGCCAGCGTTGACGCATCCGCACCGCTCGCAAGCGCCGGCGGCAGTGCGGCGACGGGCGACGAAGCGACCTCGCCGTCGCGCGGGCTGCGCAGCGCCAGACTCAACTGGCCGTTGTCCTGGGCCACGGTCAACGTATCGATATCGGCCGTCGGCACCGCGAGGATCGCCGTGCGCACGCTGCCCATGTTCGCGTTATTGGTGACATCGTGATCGGGTGCGGCATCTCCGAACTGCAGCACGCGCACCTTCGACAGCAGCAGGCGCGCCTGCGTGACCGGAATATCGACGAGTGCGGCAGCCCCCGGCACCGCCACGGGCTGCGCGGCGCCGTTGCGGCGCAAGCTCAGGAACACGTCGACGAAATTGCCGGGCCGGATACGGTTGCCGACCGCGTTCGCTTCATCGACCTTGATGGCCACCGCGCGCTCGCCCGGCTGCAGCAGATCGGCGAGACCCGAGGTCAGCCCGCTCTCGAGCACCGGCGCTTGCGGTTGAATGGGATTGGCGGGAACGCGGCCGACCGCGGAAGCGGGATCGGTAAATGCGCCCGCCGGCATCGCGGCGACGCGTTGGATCTTGAGCTGATCGGCCGTGATCGGCTGGCCCGGCAACAACAAGCCGGAGGCGACCACGATCGGATAGATCGCCGGCGCGCTGGACGCGACGATGGCTGCCGGCGGCGCCGAAGCGTTATGACGGCCGAGCATGAGCGCGAAGAGGCCAAGCAGGACCGCCAGTGCGATCAGAATCCCGGCAATGATCTTCGTCAGTTTATTGGCCATGGTTGTTATCTGCGCTGCTCAAAATTGAATGCATGGAAGGTGAAGGCGGCACGCTGTACGTCCGAGCACTCCCCGTATCGCTTGCGTTCGATCCGGAGATTCCCCGCTCGTTACCGTTCGGGCGATCGCTTTTAAATATTTTCCAGAGCTAAATAATGTTCGTCGGATCCAACTGAACCGTGGCCACGTTAGTCAAGCTCGCCGGCAACATGGAACTCGTAATCGGCCAGATGGCGGGCACCGGAGCGTTCACGTTGTAGTTCTGGTAAGTGGCCGTGACTGTCATGCAATACATGGCTGCGTTCGGGCTCGGACAGGGATTTGACGAGGGCACCGGGCACGTCGCTTTCCCGGACGAGATCGCCGTGACGGCGCTAAGCGCGTTCTTGCACGTGGCCTGCGCGACTAGCGCCCGGGCCTGCAAAGCAGCGGCGGCTGTCGTATTACCCGGTTGATAGACGAGCGCGGCTCTTGCTCCCTCTTCCGCAGCCAACGTCAGGCTCTGCTGGGCAACGAACATCATCCCGTACATCACGATCCCGTACAGGATCATGAAGAACACCGGAAACAGGATCGCGAACTCGATCGCGGTTACGCCCTTCTGCCGACTGCGCCTACTCGCTAGCACCATCCCATGCATGGCGCCCTCCCCGTATATCTTAGAAACCTACCCACTCGCGGCTGGCCAAACCAAAACCGAACAGGCTTTTGCAGACGTTCCGCAATACCCGCCGATTCAACTCGTCCGGACAGTCGCGCCATATTCGATTGCGGTATGCGGTACTGTCTTTCCGGAAGAAACTTAGTAGGGTATTCACGGTCACGCCCATCGAACCAGGACCTGACGATTCCCGTCGATTGAATTGCTAAAACGCAGTTAGTTAATACTCGAGACGCACCGGCGTAATCATCGAGCCAAGCCGACTCAACGATCCGCCTATAAGTGCCGTGCCGGCATTTTCATGGGAACCCTCGTTCTGGCGAATCGTTTTTATAAAACCCATCGCGTCATTCGTGGCGCGCTTGACCTGAATCCAATAGCGCGCGCGACTCCTTTATAGCGCATTTTTCAATACCAAGTAACACGTTGATACAATTTAACAATCTAACAGCAACAACCCCGCATTACCCATCGGAAACTACGCAATCCCACCGCGCAAACGTAGGTAAAAACCCCGTTGCCTGAAGATTCCCTCTAGAAGCTAGGTAATTTTTTCAGACCTTTCGCCCTTTCCGACGTACGTTTTACCGTCCTCGTTAAATCCGCATATATCGGGACTTACGCTAGTCATTGGGTTAACGCCAACAGAAAGTGTCGGTGTTTTTCCGACATGATGATTAAAGAGGATTCGGGATAGTACGGATTTTGGCGCGATTTTACATTAATTTGCTCGGCTGTCACCGGGCGTTACGCTACTGTCGTAACAACGCAAACGGCTCGTTACGTTACGAACCCCGAAACAACTCCGGGAAAATCATTAGGTTTTGAGCAGTGAACGTTTCATCTAATTTTTTTAGAAACGTCCTCTAACTCAGATGCAGTAAGGCTCGGCGCCGGATTTCGTCGAGTAGGAAAAACTCCGAACTGCGAATTGGCATGACTGTTGCTGAACCAGGTCCGCTGGATGCTGAAAACATAGATCACGGCCAACCAACAGTACTGCGAGGAATGTATGAACATCTTGATGAATAGCCATGGCCTTTTCCGTACGACGCTGATTGCAGCAGGCGTAGCGGCCATGCTCTCCCTCTCCGCTTGCGGCGGTTCCGGTACGTTGAGCCAAGGTACCGGCGGCTCGGGTTCCGGGTCGGGCGGCTCCACCGAAACGACCAGCAACGGCGGCGCGAACACATCCGGCAACGGTACGGGCACGACCGACAACACCGGCGGCTCGGGCAGCGGCAACGCCGGCTCCACCACGAGTTCGAACAGCGGTTCGGGCACTGGCTCGAGCAACGGTTCCGGGTCGGACTCCGGCAGCGGCACTGGCACTGGAAGCGGCAGCGGCAGCGGCGGCAGCACGGTCTCGGCGAACGCCGTCGGCGCATCGATCAACGCTTCGAGCAATATCGTCGGCGCCGCCGGTTCGACCATCTCCGGCCTCGGTGCCGTGGTCGGCAGCCAATCGGTGCCCGGCGCCGGCGCAAGCACGGCATCGCTCGGCACTGCCGTGCAGGACGTCGGCGCGGCCGTTTCGACGCTCGGCGGCGGCCTCGCCAGCGGTCTCGGCCAAACCGGAGCGATCTCGAACCCGCTCGGCGTGACGGTCGCGAGCACGGGCGGCGTGGTACAGGATCTCGGGCTTGCGGTCTCCGCCACCGGCAGCGCAGTGACCAACCTCGGCGCCAGTGGCTCGCCGCTCGCGCCGCTTTCCCCGCTGACCACTCCGCTCGGCGGCACGGTCAGCCTGCTCGGTCAAACGGTCGCGAACGGCGGCGTGACGCTCGGTACTCAGTTGTCGAGCGGCCCGGTCGAGCAAGTGACCCGCACGGTCAGTTCGGTCATCACGCCCATCACCGCCGTGGTCGGCAACCTCACGCAAACGGTTGGCGCGTCGCCGGTCGGCGGCCCGCTCGCGAATATCGTCACCACGCTCGGCAATGGCGTGGCCAAGGGCGGTGTCCTGGTCGCGGCGACCGGCAACAACCCCGTTACGACCGGCGTCGGCAATCTGGTCACGGCGACGGGCAATACGGTTGCTGCGATCGGCACGAATCTGTTGACGGGCGGCAGCTTCTCGACGAACCCGCTGGCTCCGCTGACCTCTGCCGTCGGTACGTTGTCGAGCATCGGCGCGGGCAGCACGGGCGGCGCCTCGGGTCCGCTGGCACCCCTCTCGGGTGTGGTCGGCACGGTTACGAGCGCGCTGAGCGGCGCGGCCGGCGGCACGGGCGGCACGAATCCGCTGAGCGCGGTCACGGGCGCACTGAGCGGCGCGGCGGGCGGCTCCTCCAACCCGCTGAGCGCCGTGACGGGTGCACTGACCGGCGCTGTCGGCGGTACCGGTTCGACCAATCCGCTGAGCGCCGTCACCGGCGCACTGACCGGTTCGGTCGGCGGCACCGGTTCGACCAATCCGTTGAGCGCCGTCACCGGCGCATTGACCGGTTCGGTCGGCGGCACCGGTTCGACCAGTCCGCTGAGCGCCGTCACCGGCGCGCTTACGGGCGGCACGGGCACTTCCACGAATCCGTTGAGTGCCGTTACGGGCGCTCTGACGAGCGCGGTCGGGGGCACGTCGTCGCCGGCGGCTCCGCTGACTTCGGCAGTTGCAAGCGCAACGACTCCCGGAGCCGGGTCGGGCAGCACGGGCGGTTCGGTTTCGAGCCCCTTGAGCAACCTGACCGTTGGCCTGACTGGCTCGACCAGCAGTTCGAGCGGCACGAGCGGTCTGCTGTCGCCCGTCACCTCGCTGGTCGGTGGCGTGCTGGGATCGATTAAGAAGTAAGTCTGCAGTTGAGATTCGTATCCATATTTAGAAACATAGAGGAGCACCTCATGAACCAGCAACGTATCCGTACGTCCTCCATGCTCACGCTGTCGGCACTTGCCGCCGCATGCTTGCTCGCAGCGTGCGGCAGCAGCGGCGGCACGCAGCCCTCGACAACCGACAACAGCACCTCGACGCCCACGACGAGCGGCAGTACCACCACCACGACAACGACGACGACGCCGAGCACCCAAGGTCAAGTCACGAACCTGGCCAAGACGACCACCGACCTCGGCAACGCAATCTCGGGCGCCGGCGCAGGTACGCCGCTCGCGGCTCAAACCAGCGCGCTCGGCAACACGGTCGGCAGCACGAGTTCGATCCTCAACGCCGCCGCCAACGCGATCAGCGGCGGCCTGGGCCAGACCGGTTCGATCTCGGATCCGGTCGGCACGACGGCCGTGGGCCTCGGTAACGTGGTGTCGGCGTCGGGCGGTACCGTCAATAGTCTCGGGCAAGTCGTGCAGTCGCTCGGCACGGGTCAGCTGTCGCCGCTGTCACCGCTCACCACGCCGGTCGCAACGGGCCTCGGCACCGCGGCTAACGCGGTGATCGCGGGCGGTCAGATCCTCAGCGTCCAACTCGGTTCGAGCCAAGTTCAACAGGTGACCCAGCCGCTCAGCTCGGCCATCACGCCGATCGTGATCACGGCCGGTCAACTGACGCAGCAGGTCGGCTCGACCACGGGCCTCGGCGCGCCGCTGGCGGGCGCACTGGCGCAGGTGGGCGGCGCGATCAGCGGCGGCGGCAAGCAAGTCGCGTCCTCATCGTCGCAACCGCTGGTGGGCGATCTCGGCGCAGCGGTCCAGAACCTCGGCACCACGGTGACGAACGCCGGTGGTCTCGTGGACGTGAACGGCCCGAACAACGTCGCACCGATCCCCGGCCTGATCACATCGCTGGTCGGCAGCACCAACGTGAGCGTGGCGACCAATACGAGCGGCGGTACGAGTTCGAGCAATCCGCTGTCGGGTTTGACGGGTGCGTTGTCGGGTGCGACTTCGGGTAGCAACCCGCTGTCGGGTCTGACCGGCACACTGTCGGGCGCGGCCTCGGGCGGCAGTCCGCTGTCGGGGCTGACGGGTACATTGTCGGGTGGCACGTCGGGCGGCAGCAACCCGCTCGCGCCGGTCACGAACCTCGTGACCACGGTAGTCGGCACCGTGTCGGGCAGCGCCGGTGGCTCGTCGCTATCCGGCGGTACATCCACGCTCGGCGGTTCGAGCAGCCCGCTCGCGCCGGTGACGAATCTGCTGGGTACGGTGACCGGCGGCATCGCGAAGTAAGGCAGTCTGCCGCGCCCTGCATCTGAACGGCGCGGCACACGCGATGCCCTACGCGCGGCGCCCACAGTGCCGCGCGTTTGTCTTTTTTGTATGACAATAATTATGAGATGATTGACGTACCGGCCAACGAGATATGCCAATGAGCCATAAAAAATACGAGAACTGGATTACGCTTTTCGCATTGCTAACGGCTGCGACTCACGCGCATGCTCAAGCCCGTCCAGGCAGCAATCCGCTCAGTACCCTGCCGCAGATCAACACGCCGCAGCAAGCGCGCGTCACGGTTCAGGTGGCGCCCCAGGAGCAGCAGGTGCAGCAGTTGCTCGCGCGGCATCTGACGCCGACCAAGTTTCAGGTCGAGGGCGTCAAATCGATTCCGTTCGATGAAGTCGCGCAGCGCTTCACGCCGCTGGTCGGCAAGGACATCACGATCGGCCAGTTGATCCAGGAGGCCGATGGCATCACCAAGCTTTATCAAGCGCGCGGCTATGCGCTATCGTTTGCGTTCATTCCGGCGCAGACGTTCGAGAACGGTGTAGTGCGCGTGACCGTCGTCGAAGGATATGTAGCGACCGTCAACGTGACGGGGCGCCCCGGCGCGATGGAGCCGAAGGTCCGCGCCATCGCGGACCATATCGTGCAAGACCGGCCGCTCAAGCGCGCGACGTTCGAGCGCTACGTGAACACATTCGGCCTGCTGCCGGGCATTTCGGTGAAGGCCAACGTCGCGCCTCCCGCAAATACCGACGGCGCGACTGCACTCGATCTCGACGTACAGCGCAAGCCGTTCAACGTGAGCATGGGCCTCAACACCAACAACCCGGGCGTGCAAGGGCTGCTCACGGCCACCGAGAACGGGCTGACCTCGCTCGGCGAGCAGTTGAGCGTGTCGGCACTGCTGCCGAAGGGGCGCAACAACACGACCTTCCTGTCGGCGAGCGGCTCGCTGCCGATCGGCAGCAGCGGCCTGATTACGCAAGTCACGGCGACCCACTATCGTGGCAACCCGGTCGACAATCCCGGCCTGCCCAGTATCGTGCAGCGTACCGTGGTCAACGACAAGGTCGGCCTCGCGGCTTCGTACCCGCTGCTGCTCGACAATCAGCACAGTTTGCTCGGCACGGTCTCGGCCTACGCTTCGCACGAGCGCGACGATTATCAGAATCGGAACAACGGCGCGTTCGTGGGCACGCAATCGCAAGTGCGTGTGCTGCAGGCGCAGCTCGACTACACGCGCGTGCAGCCGGACCAGGTGCAGAAGCTCAGCTTCAACGTGGCGAAGGCGTTCAACGTGCTCGGCGCGTCGGCTTCGGGTTCGACCAATATCCACGACTTGACGATCGGCAACCTCATTACGACCCAATCCCCGGTTTCGACCGACTTCGTGCGTACGGGTGCGACGTTCGTTCAAACCAACCAATGGCCGTTCGCGATCGGCACGCGCCTGCAGGCAACCGGGCAGTACAGCCCCGACTCACTGCCGACCACCGAGCAAATCAGCTTCGGTGCGCAGCATTTCGCGGCCGGCTACGAACCCGGCGAGGTATCCGGCGATTCAGGCTGGGGCTGGTCGGCCGAGCTCAACCGCACGTTCTCGCCGAACTATAACTACCTGAAGACGGTCACGCCCTACGTGTCGTACGACATGGCACGCGTCTATCTGCACTCGGGCATGCCTCAGCCCAACCAGTTGGCTTCGGTCTCGCTCGGCCTGCGCGTGACCGACAACAAGTACTACAACCTCGACCTGTCGGTCGCCAAGGCCGTGGCCGATGCGCCGATCGAAAGCCCGTCGCGCAGCCCGCGCTTCAACGCGGCGTTTTCGTATCAGTTGAACTGAGCGCGAGCCGAGCAAGAGCGTCCGCGGCACGCGGGCGCCGCGCCTCGGCCGCGCCTCGAATTAGAAGGCTTCGTCTTAAACGCCCACGCCGAAGTGTCGTATCCTTTCCGCGGTGTTCAAACGGTGGTTCGCCGGATGCGCACCGATAAAAAAACGAAAAAATCGAGTGAGTGAAGGAAGGAAGACATGAAGCGAGCAACGAAGAACGTACTACGTCACGTCGTATTGGCCGGCGCACTGCTGGCCGGCGCAGCAAGCGCCTTTGCGGATAACACGAGCCCGGTGGGCATCTGGCAAACCGTCGACGAATCGGGCCAGCCCAAGGCCCTGATCCAGATTTCCCAAGGCGCGGACGGCACGCTGTCGGGCAAGGTGCTGGCCGGACTGCCCGTCGATCACCCGGAGCGCCGCTGCACGAATTGCACAGACGAACGCAAAGACCAACTGATCAAAGGCATGACGATCATCCGCAACCTGAAACAGGACGGCGCCGACTGGAAAGGCGGCGACATTCTCGATCCGGAAAGCGGCAAGGTTTATGACTGCAAGATCGCTCTGATCAACGGTGGCCAGCAACTGACCGTGCGTGGTTTTATCGGCGTTTCGCTGCTCGGACGCTCGCAAACCTGGACGCGCCAGCAATAAACGAATGCATGCAAGCCGCCTGCGAGCGATGCTGGTATGCATCGCCCGGGCGGCGGATCTTGGGATTACGTACGCCAGGTGGTGTGCAACGGCGTCATCGGGACGATCCAGGTTGCCTCTCTGCGCTGCGGGTTCGCACCGTGCACGCGCCTGCGCTGCTTGACGCGGCCCCACAGGACCGAGCCCTTCTCGCCATAAAGCAGCGTGAGGATCTGTTCGAGTACGCCGGCCTCGCGCCAAGCCTTGAAACGGCGATGGCAGGTTTGATACGGCGGGTAATGACTGGGCAGCGAAGCCCAAGTCTCACCGTGAAATAGCACCCACAGCACGCCGTTCACAACTGCCCGGGTATTCGTCAACGGCCGCCCGCGCGGCTCGGTGCGCGGCCGCAATTCGGGCAACAGCGCGGCGACGTTCTGCCAGTCGGTGTCGGTGAGATCGCGATAGATATCCATGCCTTGCTCCGCTAGGGGTAAACCACCAAGACACCTTATCGGCTCTGTGGGCATCTGAACATCTGACGATTCAAAATCTTACGATTATTTTTCATCAATTTAACCGAATTTGACATTTTTGCCTATTTTTTGTGCAAAATCGTTTCATCTTGCAAACAAAATCGATTCAATAGGCTTAAATTTGGCGTGTCGGTGCAGGGCTTCCACGCCATCGCGACGAGACCGGCGCGTGCCGAAGCATCAAATTGTTAAATCGGGATTCGATAGAAAAAAGGGCCTCCGCAGCGTGCGGAAGCCCTTCGGTCAGACAGCCGGGAAAGCGCCCGGGCGGCAAGTCCGCACCGGCCGGATCGCGTCAAGTCAGCGACGTATCGACGGTGCGGCGCGGCGCCTCGAGATATTCAAGCGACTGCATTTCGACGATGCGCGACACGGTACGGCTGAACTCGTTCGCCATCGGCCCTTCCGTATAGAGCGCTTCGGCCGGCACGGCAGCCGAAATCAGCAGTTTGACCTTATGGTCGTAGAGCACGTCGATGAGCCACGTGAAGCGGCGCGCCTCGGAGGCCATGCGCGCGGACATCTGCGGCACGTCGGACAGCACGATCGCGTGGAAGCGGCTCGCGAGCTCCAGGTAATCGTTCTGCGAGCGCGGGCCGCCGCACAGCGTCGCGAAATCGAACCAGACCACGCCGTCGGCCTTGCGCAATGCCTTCAGCTCGCGCTTTTCGATATGCAGGATCGGGCTCTCGTCGGGCGTCGCGGCGAGCCGCACGAACGCATCACGCAGCGCGCGGTCGGCATCGGCGCCGAGCGGCGCGTGATACATCTGCACCTGCGTCAGCGTGCGCTGGCGGTAGTCCACGCCCGCATCGACGTTGATCACGTCCAGCTTGCGCTTGAGCAGCTCGATCGCGGGCAGCATGCGGTCGCGATGCAGGCCGTCCGGGTAAAGCGCGTCGGGCGCGTAATTCGAGGTCATCACGAACTGCACGCCGTTGTCGAACAGACGGTCCAGCAGACGGTACAGGATCATCGCGTCGGCGATGTCGGACACGTGGAATTCGTCGAAGCAGATCAGGCGGTAGCGCTTGGCGATGCGGCGCGCGAGTTCGTCGAGCGGATCGGCCTGCCCTTTCAGTTCCTCGAGCTCGCGATGCACCTCGCGCATGAACTCGTGAAAATGCAGGCGTGTCTTGCGCTGCACGGGAACGATCGCGTAGAAGCTGTCCATCAGGAAGCTCTTGCCGCGGCCGACGCCGCCCCACATATACACGCCGCGCGGCTGCTCGGGCCGGTTCACGAACTTCTTCAGCGCGTTCGAGCGGCGCGCCTTGTAGGCTACCCACTCGTCGTAGCATTGCTGCAGCCGATCGACGGCCGCGCGCTGCGCGGGATCGGATTGAAAACCACGCGTTTGCAGCTCGCGCTCGTAGTATTCGGTGACGTTCATCGTGCGTTCCGGAAACGGCGAAGGCGAGCGCAATCCAGCCGCTCGCCTCCGTCCCTGACAGGCGCCCGCGAACCACGGGCGCCATGTTCTTCTTATGCCGCTACTGGCTTAGCTGTTCAGCGAGCGCTTATCGACGGCCAGCGCCGCTTCGCGCATTACTTCGGACAGCGACGGATGCGGGTGGCAGATGCGCGCGATGTCTTCCGCGGCGGCCTTGAACTCCATCGCCACGACGGCTTCGGCGATCAGGTCCGACGCGTTCGGCCCGATGATGTGCACGCCGAGCAGTTCGTCGGTCTTGGCGTCGGCGATCATCTTGACGAAGCCGTCCGAACGGCCCATGCCGAGCGCACGGCCGTTGATCGAGAATGGAAACTTGCCGGTCTTGACGTCGCGGCCTTCGGCCTTCAGCTGCTGCTCGGTCTTGCCGACCCAAGCGATTTCCGGTTCGGTATAGATGACCCACGGAATGCAGTTGTAATCGATGTGCGGCTTCTGGCCGTCGATGACTTCCGCCACCAGCACGCCTTCGTCCTCGGCCTTGTGCGCGAGCATCGGGCCGCGCACCACGTCGCCGATCGCATAGACGTTCGGCAGCGCCGTGCGGCAGTGGTCGTCCACGTCGATGAAGCCGCGCTCGTTGGCCTTGAGGCCGATCGATTCGAGACCGAGGTTGTCGGTATTCGGCACGCGGCCGACCGACACGATCAGGCGGTCGGCTTCGAGCGTCTTGTCGTTGCCGTCCTTGTCCTTGTAGGCAATCGAAACGCCCTTCGCGTCGGCCTTCACTTCGCCGATCTGCACGCCGAGCTGGATGTCGAGGCCTTGCTTCTTGAACAGCTTCGCGGCTTCCTTCGAGAGCGCCTCGTCGGCGGCGGCCAGGAAGCCCGGCAGCGCTTCGAGCACGGTCACTTCGGCGCCGAGGCGGCGCCACACCGAGCCGAGTTCCAGGCCGATCACGCCGGCGCCGATCACGGCCAGCTTGTTCGGCACGCTGTCGAACGCGAGCGCGCCTTCGTTGTCGGCGACGATCTTGTTGTCGACCGGAATGGTCGGCAGGTGACGCGCTTTCGAGCCCGTGGCGATGATCACGTTCTTCGCGGTCACGACTTCGGTGTCGCCTTCGCCGCTGACCTCGATCTGCACGCCGGCGTCGTTCTTGCCGACGAACTTGCCGTGGCCCTTGAGCCACGTAATCTTGTTCTTCTTGAACAGGAACTCGATCCCGCCCGTCATCTTCTCGACGATCGCGTCCTTGCGGCCGAGCATCTTGGCCACGTCGATCGCGACCTCGCCCGTCGTGATGCCGTGGTCGGCCAGGTGATGGCCCGCGGCTTCGAACGCTTCCGACGAAGCGAGCAGCGCCTTCGACGGAATGCAGCCGACGTTCAGGCAGGTGCCGCCGAGCTTGAGCTGGCCGGCCGGGTTCTTCCATTGTTCGATACAGGCAACCGTTTTGCCCAGTTGCGCGGCACGGATCGCGGCGATGTACCCGCCCGGGCCCGCGCCGATCACGACGACGTCAAATTCCTTGGACATGACTATCCTTCAATAAGGTTCGGGCCGCACCGCCGACGAGGCGGCGCGGCCGGCACAGCGCGGACTTGTTACAGGTCGAGCAGCAGGCGCGCCGGATCTTCGAGCGCATCCTTCATCGCCACCAGCGACAGCACCGCTTCGCGGCCGTCGATGATGCGGTGGTCGTACGAGAGCGCCAGATAGTTCATCGGGCGGATCACGATCTGACCGTTTTCGACGACGGCGCGTTCCTTCGTGGCGTGCACGCCGAGGATGGCCGACTGCGGCGGGTTGATGATCGGCGTCGAGAGCATCGAGCCGAACACGCCGCCGTTCGAGATCGAGAACGTGCCGCCCGTCATTTCTTCGATCGACAGCTTGCCGTCGCGCGCCTTCGCGCCGAACTCGGCGATCTTCTTCTCGATGTCGGCCAGCGACATCTGATCGGCGTTGCGCAGGATCGGCACCACCAGGCCGCGCGGCGAACCGACCGCGATGCCGATGTCGAAGTAGCCGTGATAGACGATGTCGTTACCGTCGATCGATGCGTTCACGAGCGGGAATTTCTTCAGCGCATGCACGGCGGCCTTGACGAAGAACGACATGAAACCGAGCTTGACGCCGTGTTCCTTCTCGAACTTGTCCTTGTACTTGTTGCGCAGGTCCATGACCGGCTGCATGTTGACTTCGTTGAACGTCGTCAGAATCGCGTTGGTCTGTTGCGATTCGAGCAGGCGCTCGGCGATACGCGCACGCAGACGCGACATCGGCACGCGCTGTTCCGGACGGTCTTGCAGCCACGTGGTGGCCGAAGCCGGCACCTTGACGTCGGGCAGCGCGGCAGCGCTTTTCTTCGGTGCGGCGGCCGGAGCCGGAGCGGCGGCAGGCTTGCTCGAGGCAGCCAGCGCATCGCCCTTGGTCACGCGGCCGTCGCGGCCCGAACCGGCGACGTCGCCGGCGGCGACGCCCTTCTCGGCGAGGATCTTGGCGGCAGCGGGCGACGCGGCCGAGCTCGAACCTGCGGCCACGGCGGCTGCCGCGGCCGGAGCAGCGGCAGCCGGGGCCGCTACTGCCGGTGCGGCAGCGGCAGCGCCTGCCTTGGCTTCGGTATCGATGCGCGCGATGACTTCGTCGGCGACGACGGTGTCGCCGTCGTTACGCACGACTTCGACGAGTACGCCCGCCGACGGCGCCGGCACTTCGAGCACGACCTTGTCGGTCTCGAGTTCGATCAGGATTTCGTCTTGACCGACGGCTTCGCCGGCCTTCTTCTTCCACTGCAGCATGGTCGCTTCCGAAACCGATTCGGAAAGCTGGGGGACTTTGACTTCTACGATAGCCATGTGATTTTCCTGGGTGCTTTGATCTGGGTAAGAACGCACGAGGCGGACGGCGCGGCGGCGGGCCGGCATGCAACCCGCCCACCGCACGCGCCGCGCCTTCTTATCGGGCGAGCGAAGCGCTCTTCAAGCGGCCGAATGCCCCCTCGATGAGGGACTTCTGCTGCTCGTAGTGCTTGGCGTAGTAGCCGACCGCGGGCGATGCCGAGGCGGGGCGGCCGCTGTACGCGAGCTTCTGATCGTCCTTGAGCGCGTCCTTGAGGTGATGCTCGATGTAGAACCACGGGCCTTGATTCTGCGGCTCGTCCTGCACCCAGACCACTTCGGTCGCGTTCTCGTACTTCTTCATTTCGCCTTCGAACTGCTTGTGCGCGAACGGATACAGCTGTTCGACACGCAGGATCGCGACGTCGTTGGCCTTGGTTTCGCGGCGATGCGCGACGAGGTCGTAGTACACGCGGCCCGAACACACGAGCACGCGCTTGACCTTCTTCGCGTCGATCGCTTCGTCCACTTCGCCGAGCACCGGCTGGAACGAACCCTTGGCCAGCTCCGACAGCGTCGAGACGGCTTCCTTGTGGCGCAGCAGCGACTTCGGCGTAGCCACGACGAGCGGCTTGCGGAACAGGCGGATCATCTGACGGCGCAGCAGATGGAAGATCTGCGCCGGCGTGGTCGGCTGCACCACTTGCATGTTGTGATCCGCGCACATCTGCAGGAAACGCTCGATACGCGTCGACGAGTGCTCCGGACCCTGGCCTTCGTAGCCGTGCGGCAGCAGCATGGTCAGACCCGACGCGCGGCCCCACTTCACTTCGCCCGACGAGATGAACTGGTCGATCACGACCTGCGCACCGTTGACGAAGTCGCCGAACTGGCCTTCCCACAGCACGAGCGTGTTCGGCTCGGCCGTCGAATAGCCGTACTCGAAACCGAGCACCGCTTCTTCGGACAGCACCGAATCGATCACCGTGAAGCTGGCTTGACCTTCCGACACGTTCTGCAGCGGCACGTAGCTGCCGTCGTCCCAACGCTCGCGGTTCTGATCGTGCAGCACGGCGTGACGGTGGGTGAAGGTGCCGCGGCCCGAATCCTGGCCGGTCAGGCGCACCGGGTAGCCCGACGCGACGAGCGACGCGAACGCGAGGTGCTCGGCCATGCCCCAATCAACCGGGGTGTCGCCGCGCGCCATCGAACGGCGGTCGTTCAGCACGCGCTCGACGAGCGGGTGCACCTTGATGTTGTCCGGCACCGTGGTGATGCGCTCGGCCAGACGCTTGAGTTCCGCGAGCGGCACGGCGGTATCGGCCGCGTCGGTCCACTTGCGGTTCAGGAACGGCATCCAATCGACCGCGTACTTGCTCTTGTAGTTCGAGAGCACGGGGTCGCTCGTGCGCACGCCTTCGTCGAGCTGCTTGCGGTAAGCCTTGACGAATTCGTCGGCCTCGCCCGGCTGGATCACGCCCTGCTGCTGCAGCTTGTCGGCGTACAGCGCGCGCGTGCCCGGGTGCTGGGCGATCTTCTTGTACATCAGCGGCTGCGTGACGGCCGGGGTGTCCTGCTCGTTGTGGCCGAGCTTGCGGAAACACACGATGTCGACCACCACGTCCTTGTGGAACGTCATGCGGTAGTCGATCGCGAGATCGATCGCGAGCGCCACGGCTTCGGGATCGTCGCCGTTCACGTGCAGCACCGGCGCCTCGATCATCTTGACCACGTCCGTGCAGTACAGCGTCGAGCGCGCATCGCGCGGATCCGACGTCGTGAAGCCGATCTGGTTGTTGATGACGATGTGCAGCGTGCCGTGCGTGCCGTAACCGCGCGTTTGCGCGAGGTTCAGCGTTTCCATCACGACGCCCTGGCCCGCGAAGGCCGCGTCGCCGTGGATCTGCACCGGCAGCACCTGCAGGCCGTCTTCGTCGCCGCGGCGATCCATCCGCGCCTTCGCCGAACCTTCGACCACCGGGTTGACGATTTCGAGGTGCGACGGGTTGAACGCAAGCGACAGGTGAACCGGGCCGCCTTCCGTCGACACGTCCGACGAGAAGCCCTTGTGGTACTTCACGTCGCCGGCCGGCAGGTCGTCGACGTGCTTGCCTTCGAATTCGGCGAACAGGTCCGCCGGCATCTTGCCGAGCGTGTTCACGAGCACATTCAGACGGCCGCGGTGCGCCATGCCGATGACGATTTCCTGCACGCCCTTCTTGCCTGCGTGCTGGACGACTTCGTCCATCGCCGCGATGAAGCTTTCGCCGCCTTCGAGCGAGAAGCGCTTCTGGCCGACGTACTTGGTGTGCAGATAGCGCTCGAGGCCTTCGCCGGCCGTCAGGCGGTTCAGGATGTGCTTCTTCTTGTCGGCCGAGAAGTTCGGCGTCGCGCGGATCGACTCCAGGCGCTCCTGCCACCAGCGCTTCTGTTCCGGATCGCTGATGTACATGAATTCGGCGCCGATCGTGCCGCAGTACGTATCGCGCAGACCCTTGACGATGTCACGCAGCGACGCCTGGTCGAAACCGAGATACAGGTTGCTTGCGCTGAACGTCTGGTCGAGGTCGGCCTCGGAGAAGTCGTAGAAAGCGGGTTCGAGTTCGGGGATGGCGGGACGTTCGCGGCGCTTCAGGGGATCGAGATTGGCCCATTGCGAGCCAAGGAAGAGGTATGCGCTGATGAGGGACTGGACGTGGACCTGCTTGCGCGCGGTGGCCAGGTTGCTGCTGCTTTCGCGCGGGATGAAGGCATTGGCCTTCGCACGCTGGGCAAATGATTCGACGATCGGGAAATGCGCAACGTCGTTGACATTGGAACCGTCGGTTGCAGGCACGTTCTGCAACGCATCGAAATACTCTCGCCAGTTCTCGGGCACTGACGCCGGATTATCGAGATATGCATCGTACAGTTCTTCAACGTACGAAGCATTGCCGCCGAACAAATAGGAGTTCAGCTGAAACTGCTTCATTACATC
>JAOZJS010000777.1:0-20370 GCA_025882695.1 Amerodectes protonotaria
CAAAAATATGACGTCAGTGACGTCACGAATGATTTTTCTCAGCTGATCGACCGAAAAAGCCCAACTCTCACTGTACAATACCTTTGGCAATACAAATCCAACCACAAATTCGTCTAACTATTTTAGTGCTTCCAAAACAAGCAGCACTTTTCTGAGTGTAGAAAAAAAAACAAGTACATTGTATAGTAAGTACTGAAATCTGCGAAACCACATCCCATTGTCTGTCTGTAGTGTCATTTCGTATAATATATGTGTGTGTGTGTTCGTTGCTAAAAGTAGACACACACACATTAGGGACGAACACACAATCGTTCGGATGGGCGTGCGAAACATGCATCATTATTGTCGTCTAAATTGATACCTATTTTTTTTGGCGGGAAAAATAGAAGAAAGAAACTCGCCGAGGTAACATTTAGAAGTGATGATTACAAACGCTCTAGGGAACATAAGGGGGAACACATGAAAATTGTCAATCTATATTTGTAATTGGCCAACATGTGTATCATTGAAATCTCTATTTTTCCCGAGTGATCATAATAATAATAATAATGATAATGATGATGATGGTGATGGTGTCGTCGATGTTGGTGGCGAGATGTTTTTTCAATGAAACACCGAGAACATTGAAGCCAAGCCATTTTGAATCGAAACTCATCCCTGCAGATGAGACAGGATGATCCGAAAACAAATTATGAAAAGACGGACGGTGGCTTTTTTCTTGAATCAATCTTAGATACCTACTGCAAAGATCAATTGAAAGGATCAATGGGGATAGTGGGAGGTTTTCTTAGTCGCGTATTCCAAGACAAATCCAAGATCCGAGGATACCATTTTCATTCGATTTTTTTTTCATTCGTACAGAACAAAAGAAACCGGCATTGTATGAAAGGAAAAGCGGCACGAAACCGAAATAGGGAGGAGGGGGATGTGTACAAGGATTTTTATATTCTTTTTTTTCTTCATTTCGGAAACTACTTCTGGATGGTTCCATTTTCACTTTCTCATTGATCGTTCAGTATATTGTTTGGTCAAAAAGGATAGTGCGATGTGCGAGTGTATTTATAGAGAATCATCATTTTGGAACTATTGTTTGATCTTAATCATTATGATGATGATTATGATGATGATCATCATCATCATGGTCCTCATCTCATCAAAAGGAATAACGAGCTACCATATTGATTAATGATTATTCGCATCATTTTTGTTGCATTTGGTCGTTTTTTTGGTTGAAGCCAGACCGCGCTAGATAGATTGGTCAAGCCCAATAATGATGATTTTTCTCTCTCTCTCTCTCTCTCTCTCTCTCTCTTTTGCTGATTTTTTGGGTGTGCATCAAATCGGCTATAGAAATGAAACAAAAAACAAAGTACAATGAATTTGCTTTCGCTTATATTCATCGCATTTTTGCATTCAAGAAACACCGATTAACATAATACATCAATTTCTAACCGAAAAGCGATGAATGCAAATCAGTAACTTTCGATTTTTCGCCACAGATTGATATAGTCGGTCGGTCGGTCGGTCATTTGGTCAGTGGACCCAGGGTAGGTTATTGTTGTCCGACCCGATCAATATTCGAACACCGGATATCGGTCATTGATAACCGGTAATAAGGGTGGTATAAATTAATCAATGTAACTTGTGTGCCACTAATCGTCGGTATGCAGCGGGGCATGTGCTTATGACATGTGAAGAAAATCGAATTGCCATAAAATGGCAATGTTTGTCGTTATATTTATAGTTGTCATTAGTCGACCTTAATCAAGCAGCATACAAACATCCAGGTAGATCAACCACCCAAACGATTTCGTTAGGTTTACCGAAATATCATTGATGCACAAACAACAAGAACAAACAAGAAATGGAACATTTATAATAGTTTGTTTTTCATTATAATTTTTTTTTGCTGTTGTTTTTAACCCATTAACGTATATTTGTGAGTTTATGTGTATGTGTGTGTGTGTGTCTCTCTCTCTCTCCCTCTCCTGTTGCTGGGATCAATTATCATTATCAAAGTCCTGAATCGGTCCAATCCTTCATCCTCACACAAAACGATCGGATCGCTATGCGAGAGAGAGAGAGCGAGCGAGAGAGATGAGAGTTGAACGGATGGATAATGTGTTTCGGATAAAAATAAAAGTAATAGACCAAAATGTGAGCATTCTAAAAATGAAAATCAAATAACCAATTTCAGCAATGTATGTTGATAATAATGATGATAATAGCCACAAATGTTGAAACATGATTGGCCATAGAGAAAACGATTGAAGAAAAAAAAAGAGTATACCTTTAACCAGCCACCGGAGCGACCGAGCGACCGACCACACAATCAGCCAATTGATATGGCCATCCATCATCCATCTCGGTTGCTGGATGGTAACATCAAAAGGAAACACACGCACACAAACACAGGTGAAACCGAATCTAATTCACCTACAATACATACATAATTTTTGGCTTCTTTTTCGCCTCAAATAACCGAACATGGTGGGAATCGAAGCCGACATTTTAGAAAGTATTTCGTTCGCAGACTATTTATTGAATCAACTACGGATAAGAGCAGCATAGGCAGACACACAAACACACATTTTCAATATGATGTTGTCCAGGATTGAAGGCTCAAATTTCGTTTCAATCAAGATTAGTAACGGATGGAGAACATCCACATCGACAGTGGCATCCTGACCAAAATTAGAGCACAAAAATCGGATCCAAAATTGATCCCGTTCAAAATTGTAAATTGAATTCAATTTTGGATTCAATCTGGACCATTATCAAGAGTTCTAAAATTGACTACACCTACCTAATTTCCACCTGGAAGTATCCGAAGGATTCGAGCAAAGAGGTTTGTCCGATAAAATCCAATAAGGAGATTTCGAAGAAAACGAAGGAGAAAAGATCTTCAATCACTTTGGTCATTTAGGTACAGTCAGTTGTTTGACGTCGATTCGATCATTATTTGAATACGAGTAGAAAGATATCCGCATTGGTTTTTCTGTTGTTTGCGGTGAAAATCTAAACTATAAACCACACTGAAAGTAGCTTTCTATTTCTTTTTGAACATGTTTTTAGGCCTAATGATTGAGTATTAAATGAAATTTCATCCACACAAAATGGCTGTGTGTGTGTATGTGTGTCTAGTCGAACCTGCTGGATCTACCTTGGACGATCCGCTGTTATCGTCATCATTATCGGTCACTTTTCCTCGTACGTGTCCCCAGGCCCTACCAGAAGCATTAACACCGAGACAAGGACTTTTAGTTTTCGAAAAAAAAAGTCAAAAAAAATGCCAACAAAAAGCCAAAGGATGAGGACAACCATTAAGATATGATCTCCGTGTGTTTGTGTGTACACAATTAATCTGGACATTGTCCAAACACACCACATTGTTCATTTGAAAAAGAAAATCTTTCCAAAACATAACCGGCAATGATCAACAAAGGATCAAACTAATGGATGATCATCATCGATATCCGGCGTACGATCGATCGCGCATTGCGCTATGATTGATGCACATGATGACGCCTATTTTAATTGAATTTTCACACTAGCCCCAACACAAAACGACCGCCTACACAAGACTTGTCTGCGCTATGCAGTTTTTTTTTGCACTTTGGGGGCTGGCTGTTTTCTCACGATGCACTAGCAGTGTTGGCAGATAATTGGTTTTTTCACCTCCACGTAGGTGTCCCCAAATATAACGGGGTTGATAATTTGAAAGAAAAATAATGCGCGCGCGCTCGCTAGCTCGTTCTCTCGTTGGCTTGTTCGCAGGATAGCTCGTACATTCAAGCGCGCGTTTTTGTTTCGGACAAACAGAATGAAATTAATTTCATTAATCGTTCGGAAAATTGAATAATGACCAGTGTTTTGATCATATTAGATCAAGTTATCCCATGCCAAACAAGCTAAAACACATGCACATAGTAATTAAACACTGCCAGGTTAAATAATATACACATACAACAAACATCTTGGTGGATTTTCACACAATAACTTTTACACAATCGGATCAACCGGAGCAAACGAAATAATCGGTTGTACTGTTACAAAATACATGAATCTTAAAGTATATGGATCATTTGAGAATACCAAACACCGTTTTCTGAAACAGCAAAGCAAAGCTGGTGGGATATCCGTCGTCACTCTCTCTCTCTCACACACCCACACCCACATTGACAATCCTTTGGGGATAGATCGTTTTGAAAGGCTTCTTTTTGGAACTCATTGTTTGCGTCATTCGGTTATGAATTTTTTATGCGTTCAAAATTACATGGATGGATTTTCTCACAATTAAATATCGAAATGAACAAAACAGAAACAAAAAATTAATGTTGTCGTTTTCACCATTATTATCATTGTCGGTGTTCCGGATATTGTGTAAAACAAACAAACGAACGAACAAAAACATTGCACAAAACTGAATAGATTGCATAATAGCGAATGAATAGGGTGTGGATACTTTTGAGAAATGGGCGTATCTTTGGAGAACAAGGGCCAAAAACTTTGTGACTGAAACAAAGAAAGAAAAATAGAGAATCAGCCCTGAAGGTATAACTAGATAATCAGGAATTGAGACTCGAAGGATTCTGGAACTTCTAGAATCATCATAATTAGACTGTTTCATTGATTTTTTTTGGAAACTTTTAAATATCATTTCAATATATTCAATATAATGATTTCATATTTGCAACTTTTATTGAAATCGGATTACAAAGATCATTATAATGATTGCTGGGATGTCTGAAAACAATCCATCATCATGCCACTAAGACACCAGAACGATTGTGTCCTCATGATGGAAAATTGGGAGCCGTGAAGTAATCTCAATCGATATGAATCTCCATCAAAATCCAGGGACTTTTGGGACACAATCAGCAACAGTAACAAAGAAGAAGAAGAAGAAGAAAACAGCACAAATACGTGAATTAGGAGGGTTCCATCATCCTAAAAAACCCTGGAGACATGGTGACCGACTGCCCGATAATGACTTATATTTAGTACCTCAAAGTGATTTAATGATCTCGTTCTCTCTCTCGCTGTGTATTTGTTTCTATCATTTCGAATTCGGAATGAATTTGGATCTGGGTCATGGATGAGGACAACTAAATTTGATGACCATAACAAATAACAATGATGCTCTATCATGCTTATGGTACACTGATGTTTTAGCTAATTCGTATCATTCCAAAAAGAAATATGATCATAACAATAAAGTTACAACTTGGTAGTGTTTGTATCATTGTGGAACACACACACACTAACACGAATACACGCAGGACAATCATCCAAGAAACAAAAGATTGAAAATGAGGAACCTTCAATTGTTTTGTTCTCTTAATAACTCTCCTTGAACCATAGATTCGATTCGCATCCTCGTAGCATAACCATCATCCAATTAGTACGGCTGGCGACTATTGGCGACCACTCGGGGATTCAGTAATTTCATTGTTTTTTCTTAAACAACTTTCGTTAATTAACACACACACATCCACAATTGAAAATCATCATCATCGTCGGAATTCGTGGATTCTATCCCGAAAAGAGTTGAAATCGAATTCGAGAGAATCGAGATATTGTGGATCATTTCTGAAACGTCGGTCACGACTAGAAGAATCATGAGACATTGATTAATCATGCGATATTTTTCAATGTCATTGCGCGGGTTTTCAGCCCGAAATCTCATCGTTTCGGACCGGTTGTAGAGCTAAAATCCTTATCTTTATTTTTATCTTGTCCACAATGAAACAAAATATAAGGAAAATACCCGCACACACAGACGCAGCCAACGTGATGGTGATGCAGTAGAAGAACAAAGTTAAAAATAACATCCGACAATCTTCATCCACACACACACAGATTTGGATGTTGGTTTTCTTTGTCGGTCAGATATTGTTTTTGTTTTTTGTTTGTCGTACTTTTTTTGATTACTTTGTCTAATTTTTTTTATATATCTGGTTGGCTGATGTGCTTTTTTTCCACCGCAACAGGTTGAGAAAGGTTAATTGGTTTGCAAACTATGCAGATGAAAACAACTGTTCAAGCCATATCGTAGACATCATTCGCTCCCCTGAATGTCTGAAACCTTTGAAAAGTGCTCCAACAAAGGATTGTCGTGATTGATTTTCAATGTCGTAACTGAATCGAAACGCAAACACGCACACACCTACACATTCTGATGGTGTGAAAAAAGAAAATCTGTCACACCATTGGACCATAAGATTGGCAGTAAGGGTGTCAGTATCCGAGAGAAAACAATTCAACGAAAATTGTCCAACTCAACCTTGGGGCGAGAAAGGTGGATTGAATTTGGCCGCAAAAAAAATAATAAATTGGTATCAATCAACAGCTAAATGGTCTTGAAAGAATGTTTGCACACTGGAACCATCAAAATTGGTTCAGTGATGCAGGTGATCCTGAAAAGCGAATCCATTTCCGAGATTTTCATAAGTTTCTATTTTAGTTTTAAACGTTTTCAACATCCTCATGTCTACTTGTTAGATTAAATTGTTCATGTGGATATCATCAACAATCTTTGCACAATCCATTGGTTGCATAGCGAAACCTAAAACAAAATTCAAAACGACAACCAAAGCTATCAATTAAATTGATTGCTATAGCATTAGTTTGGTTATTCCGAACAAAAATCTATTTTTTCCCAATCTATTTCTCGGATTCACTTGTCTTGGCGACGATAATCGTAATGGTAATTTGGTCTTCTTCTTCAATTGTTCAACAATTATCGAGCCAATTTCTCCGTTGCCTTTTGTCAAATAGCGATTTCTTCTTCGATTGTTAAACTATTTTCGCTAAATTTATAGCTAGATAGGCTTCAAAATTAAAAAAAAATACAAATACAGGTAAATGCACTATTTTACAACTGGATACGGTCTGTTTAGCGAACAATGGGACCCAACATATAGCAGGATTGGATTGGATTTCAATGGTCTTTCACGTTACCACTTAGATCAGGGCGCGATGTTCACCACAACCATCATCCACACCAGCCAAACATGTTATTTTCTATTGAAACTATATAACGACCTTTCAACCCTTCCAACCGTTTATTTTTCGCTTTCTCTGATTGCGCCGATTCTAAAAGTTTCCCTCTCTGTCTGATAGATTTCTACTGAATGCACACGCACATCATTGGCATCGCAAATTGGCAGAGAGTATACCTGCAATTAATATGCTTGGATGCAATGTGCAATGTCGTTTAGTTCATCAATTATCTCTTATTTTCAAAGCCAATCTCTTCCTTTAACATCATCATTATTTTCCTTCGGAAAAGATTGAAGAGTCTTTGAGCGACAAGAAAACAGAAATGAAGTGGTACTCTTGTTGCCCACGTATGTAGAATGGTGCAAAATGCTTTCTCCGCCATCACAGCAAAAATGATCATGCCCTTCCTTTTAATTCTTTTTGATTTTGAATGCTCAGTTATTTAAAACAAAAATTTTCTTCTCCAAATGAGCAGAATTCCTTGGTAACCATTTTGTTTCAAACCCGAAACATTTCAAAAATTACTAATTATTATTATCATCATCATATTTATTTATATTTTTTGATATAAACCAAAAATATTCAAATCAAGACATCCCACGAAGAGGATGATGATAAAAACCTGCTAAAACTTAAACATCGAGTTTTTGAAAAATACCCGGACAATCTAATCATCAAACCTATAAATCGCGTTTACCGTCACCAGTGTCAGTTCATTCGCCTATGATATCACTATGATACAAACAACCAGCTAACCAGCTAAAATCCCCTCACTATAAAACCCACGAACATAAGACTGAGTTTTTGTTAAGTGAATTTGTTGTTGAGCATAACTTTTTTTTGCTTCAAAACCAAAAAAAAAACAAATTTCAGTGACAATGTCCAACAGTCAAACAGTATTGCTATGGTGTGCCACGGTAGCGATTTTGTTCATCTCGTGTTCCAACATCGGTCTCATGGTCCAAGGAGATTCAGCAGCGGTGGAGATTAAGCCTAACACCAACCACAATGAATCCAAAGTGAAAATCGATGTCTACTATGAAACACTATGCCCGGATTCGATACAATTTCTCCTGAATCAATTGATTCCAAACTATGATTCCATCAAAGACCGAATTGAACTTTATCTACATCCTTTTGGCAAAGCACAGGTAAGTGTACGGTAATAGCAATGTTGAGCCTTAATTTGGAAAAACAAATTTCCCGGACAAAATAGTTTTTAGAATCGGGCAACTCCTATGAATTTTATTGCCAACATGGACCAAAAGAATGTCGCGGAAACATGATTCACTGTTGTGTTTTGGATCAACAAACCAGCTATGAATCATCTTTACCATTTATCAAATGTATGCAAAGTGATCTGTATGGAATGCGTAGACCAGATGTGGATGCCGTTGCTAAAAAGGTAAGACACAAGACGGTAGATTACCGGATTTTCGGAAATTTTTTCTTCCCTTTGTTGTTAAATTTAGAAAAGCAAAATTTCTCTTTATTTATCTTGGGATTTTTTTTTGGGGGGGGGAAGCAAGGCAGCATTGTAAAGGGTTTAAGATAAGATGAACTGTAGGGATCGATTGGGTATTAAGGAGTCTTTTAGTTGAAACGGTAGTAATAAAATTTCAATCATCTTAAAACTAATATAAGAAAAACAATGGAAAAAAGTGACCATTATCGAACACCGGTCAAATCCTCTTGTATTGTTCTTTTTATAGTTGTATTTGAACAATTACTTTGCCCATATTGCGTCCCGAATGTAGATGCTATTTTTGATACGGATGACAAAAAAAAAATCATCAATGATCTTATGAAAATAGTTTATGATAGAGTAAATCACCTCAATAGCATCGATACATGCTTGAACTCCCATAAAAGATCGACCATCAATACCCTTGGTATCGATTTGAATAACAATCTTATTATTACGATAAAGTTCGATTAATTCTTTAAGATAATCTTTGAAAAAACGCTCATAATGACGGAACCGGAAACCGATGATTGAAGCAGATTTGTTCAGCAACTGATTTCAAGACAAACGAAAAGAAAAAATAAGCACGGGCAATTAGGGCAATTACCGGTGGCTTACCTTTATGGGAAGATTACTGATTTGGATTTCCGGAAAACCGACCGTTTTGTATCCGCTGATTGCGCCGACGATGATTATACGTCCACCGATAGCCAAATGATTGAACAATGTTTCAAACGTTTTTCCGCCATATGTTTCCCAAATAACATCGATTCCGGACTGGAATGTGTGTGTGTTTTTTTTTTGAAGAAAACTCATCAATAGAACCACTCAAGGAACAGAGTAAAATCTTACCGGAAAATCTTTGGTTAAAACCTCGTCAACATTTTCCTGTTTATAATTGATAACCTTATCGCATCTGATAGATTCCAAAAATTTAGCTTTTTCCGCTGTGGAACATAATCCAATCACTTTGCAGCCTTTTAATTTGGCCCATTGAACACCAATATGTCCTGTGCCACCAGCTGCCGCTGTGATCAGAACAGTTTCACCAGTTTGAATTTTTCCCGCTTTGTCCAAACCAATCGAAGCGGTTAGGCCACAATCCAAAAGTGCAACATATTCGGGTTTGAGATGTGGAACAGGAATGAATTCTTCTGGTTTGATGTACTAAATAGGAAACATTATGATGGAATTTTTTCCGTATCATAAAACTTACCACATATTCAGCATAAGTTTTTGGTGGAGATGCAAATATCAAACCTGGTTGCCCCAGGCTGTATTTGGAAGCATCCACATCTTTGCCGATGGCCTCGATGATGCCCAGACCCTTGATTTTCGGAAACGGAAATTAGTCCGAAAAAAAATTAAGCAAAAAATGCAAAATACCTCTAATCCTAATTCGAATGGAATTTGAGTTTTTGGGAAAATCGGAGACCGTCCGGTCATCACACTCATGTCGACAGCATTGATACCGGCGTAATAATTTTTGATCAAAATTTCTCCATCACCAGGTGGTCGTAGATCAACTTCGATAACGGTGGCTGATTCTCGAATATCAGCAGAATGTTTATTCACCGAAAGTTTTTTGTATTTCTTGGAAGTCATCATTTTAACCTACTTGGTGTTTGTTAGTTTTTTCGGGTTCTCTTTTCAAAAATGAAAGAAATAGGATTCAGATTTAGAAATTAATCAATTTTTAGGGCAAACTCGCTCTCTAACATTTGATACTATTCTCTATAATCTTATCTTTTTCCTCTAATTCGGATAACAGTGCGCCAACCGAACCAATATTGATTGGAAATCGATTGATGAATGTGCGTCCGGTGATCGCGGCAAACAGCTTTTGGTAGAAGCTGGTAGAAAAACTAAATTTTTGAAACCAAAGCTTTCATTTGTACCGACCATAGTTATAAACGAGGTAAATCCAGTTCAAATCGAGGAGGAATTTATTGCCTAAAATTATCACCATCTTTTTGTTTCCCTTTGCGATATCTACCCGATATCAAAACAGCAATACTCGGATCGTATACAAAACCAAGCATTGTATGGAAATTTTGTGCAATTGATCGAAAATCATTACAAGGCGGCAAATAATAAAAATAAAACAGAGGAAGTTTAAATGGACATCCCATAAACAATAACCAGTAGTATCGACCGTAAATTTGAACTTAGGGAATTTCGACATTTTTCTATTCTAGGAATAATTTTTTTTCGTTTTTTCCAAACATAAAATCAAAGATAATTGCTTGATTGACTAAAAATCATTTTTCCGAATAAAACAACAGAAACAACAACGGATCAGAATTTTTTTTCGTCCATATCAAAGAACTGATAAAAAATAAATATAAGCAGCAAACACTTTTGAACCAAGAATATAATTTCGGCGATTAATCTTTTCATTTTGGGAATGTGCACCATCATCAGCGCTGCCAATAGGTAATAGTATGATACTTTTCCCGGTCACTTCTTGAAGTGTCAATGTTATCGGTATTGTTCCACCTTCACGTGTCATGTCTGGCTCGGTTCCATACACTGTTAAACAGAAACAAAAACTACAGATGCTGTGCGTGATCCGGAAAAATAAAAGACGTACCATGTTTGATGGCTAATTTTCCGGCAATAAAATTATTTGAATTATCATCCGCAATCCATGGTTTACTGGATTTTTTCACATAAGCCGACATTCGATTCGGTGATTTCAATTTAACGAATTCTTCGTTTAAAAACTTGATTACTTTTTTGCTAATATCTTCGGGATCTTGATCCGGCACTAGACGAATGGAAAATTTTCCAATAACTTTACCCGGTATCACTGTCTGTGTACCTGGACCATCGAATGCACCTTCAATGCCGTGAAAGCTCAAACATGGGAACCGCCAACGGTGTGCCAGAATATTAACTTTGTCGCCAAAACGAAGCTTTTCTGTGCCAACATGTTTGGCGAATGATGTTTCATCAAAATCGATTGATTGTAGTTTGATCCGTTCTTCTGTGGTGAATGGTTTTACATGGTCCATGATTCCTGGTATCAAAATTTTTCCACTGGGATCAGTGAGTTTTGCCAATAAATGAATCAAATCGTTCATTGCTTCATGTACAACACCACCATAAACTCCTGAATGAAGATTTTTTCGGGCACATTCAATTTCAACATAAAAATACACGTTTCCTCTTAATCCATAAGTAAGACATGGACGAGACACACCCAGCCAATAACTATCACTGATGCATAAATAGTCCACATTGTTCAAAAATGGTTCATTTTTCAATGAACGGATCAATTCATGTAATCCGACCGATCCAGATTCTTCCATTGCTTCGAAAATGAACTGAAAATTTTCAATGTTCGGGTGTAAATTCAAAATTCAAAAAACAACACAATCAATCAATCAATACAATACTTTTATATTGACAGGCAACGGAATTGAGCAACTCTTGAACGCATCAATCATGTTGATCCAAGCTAAAACAGGACCTTTATCATCGGTAGCTCCACGACCATAAAGCTTGCCATTATTTTCGACCAATTGGAACGGATCAGTAGACCAGCCATCGTCGATATGAGCAGGTTGAACATCAAGGTGGCCATAAATACAGAGAGTCTTTTTCTTAGGATCATCGCCAACATGACCGATTAAAACTGGTGGTAAAGGCAATACGGTACCATCCGGAAATTTCTCGTCACCAATACGGCGCAATTCACAACGGGCACCTTTCGATTCTAGCAGCTGTTGGAGGATGATTATTAGATCCATTTTGACAAATTTGATCGTATAACACTACACAACACTACGACGATGGTACCTTTTTGAAAAATTCAACAATCTCGATTGTTTGTGGCCTGAATTGCTTTTGAGATGAAACACTGGGAATTTTAACAGCAGCGGCTAGAATTTCAACATATGCATCTTGTTTTTGATCAACGTAATTACAGATTTTCTTGATCTCATCAGAAAGCTCCATTTATTGATTGCAATCAATTTGAAAATCTTTGAAAATGAACGAATTAATTCAATTCTGTCGAATGAAAATTTGGATTAACATGAACAAAATGATATTTTAAAGGTAATAATGGATTATTTTATGAAAATGAATCATTTAGATCTTCTTAAACAAATACAAAGAATTGCTAACAGAATTAATATACAGAATATAATGAACACGATCATGATCAATAACCATGAACGAACTTTACAGAAAATCGATCCTTTCGGGTATTCTTCCGTACAAACATACAATGGTACATTCAAGCCAAACATCTCCAATGATTTATCCAATTTTTTCAGATCAACCTCATCGTCCGTACAATAAACTTTGGCTGCACGGTGTACACAATCCAACAGATCCCAATATGAACAACACTCCATTTTATATTTAGATTGATAAACATCGGAGGAAGCCGAAAAAATCGAACCACCATACGTGAAACGACCATAATAGTAATGTTCACGTTGACGATCACGGCAACGTTGAAAATCTGGCCATATCCGTTCTAAACAAACACGATGTTTGGACAAGGTTATGGATTCTGTTCGATCAGCAAAAAATTGCACAAGCAAAACCATCAAAAGGTAACGGATAATAGAAATCGAAAATTGACATTCAAGCTGGAACGATTGCCACCATTTTACATAACACTTTGAACTCCAAACAAACATTTTTAGCGTCAATTTCAGTGATTTCTTCAAGCAGAACACATGTTCACGATAAATATAAATTTTGGCAAAACTGTATCAAATTTTCGAAAAACTTGGGTAATGGGAGCCGCCGGGAATGGCCAAACAAACCAAACAAATGATGGAAAAAATCAAACTGCTCCAAAACGAACAAGTTTCAACTAACAAGATTTGATTCAATTCATCAATTGATGACTTCCGCTTATGTTCTTTGCAATAATATACCAAAATAAGCTGGATAATTAACACAAATTGAATCCCATGGATGATTTATATTAATAAAAACTTCTACCACCACCATCACAATCACCATGAATCAAAGTTGATGCCATACCCAAAGATTGACCATGAAGACGACTAAGACAAGTGAAACAATAAGCATGGAAATACTGGTGTGGCAAATAGATTTAGCGGCCCTTGAAAAATAAGAAGACTTTTCACATTGGTTTCTTGGATATTGTTCTTGACAAATGTCGGGTGGGACCGCTGAACCTAATAGCCTACTGTAAGCGATCATATCATGACGATCATTTGGACAATGTTCATTGGCAGCTTTTTCTATACATCGAAGAAAATCATAATATGCACAACAGGAAATCCGATTAACAGAATCGGTTAATGCTGCTCGAGTGTAGACTGGTTCCAAATTATCACGATCATAGGTTAATCGAGCATTCTGTTGTTCCATACATTGTTTCCAATGATTGGAAATTTTGTACAAACAAGTTCCACCTTTAGCAAAGATGGTATCCTGAGCCATGGTGATGATTAATTGATGCAACAACATGAATATGGTTATCTGCTTCATGGTCGATGTTGGTCAAAAATTAGCGAAAAATTTCTAAAAATCAAACTATCTATCATCAATGAGATGGTAAAACGAAATACGAATGGGAGAAAACACAAGATGTACGAATGAGTGTTTTACAAACTAACAAAACGAAAACAATGGTGAGATTTCATATTTTTATTTGTTTTCTTGAAGGTTACGCGTATCCACCGCCTACACACGGAAAATCATGATTTTCCTCGAATCAATGAATGAAGAACACACTTACGACATGAACAAGAATCATCTCTCTTTCATAAATTCACGCCAAAAAACGAGAAATCTCAATTTCTATTGAGATATTGCAATGCAATACACTTGATTGGCGAATATTTATTTCCAATTATGGTCATTCGGACATCCGTTCCTATCACCAAGCTCAAACACAAGTTTATACATCTGAGAGCAATAATCAAATTGAACTAATAACAAGAATCGTGGCTGAGTTTGATTCAAAATCTAAACTGGCAACTATTTTGTATGTAGGTGAAAATGATTGATTAGATATAGAGAAATGAAGTTAGAGATCAAAGTCTAAGAATTGGAAGAAGCTCAATTTTGGTCGAAAAATGAACCACACTGATCAACAACAAAAAATAAGGTGTGGGCGTTGCGTATTCGTTGATTTGTCCGATTAGAAATCAAATCGAATCGAAATCCGTAATTCATTATAATTCGAAAAATTCAAGGAAAACAATTTTTTTTGAAAAATTAAACCAAACATACCTTTTTGTTTGATCAATAGAGGAATTTTATCAGAATATTGGATAATAAGTTTTTGTTTTAAGAAAATGCAGACAACCAGCTGAAGATAATAATAAAACCATAGACGTTTTGAACGAATTATAAAAATATTAAATCACAAAACAATTTTCTTTTCACTAAACCTTCTTTTGCGAAGCTTTATATTTTTTCATAAGTTTGGCTGTTATTGTTCGTCATGCTTGATTCAACTGTCCTATCGTTTATGAATGTCAGCTGCTTTGTTCTCGGCGAAAACACGTGTTTAAACATTTGAGCGAATGTGTCTCAAAAGACTTCTCGTCTCCTTTGGTCGCTGGTTTTTAGTTCAATTGTATTTATCGTATTTCGATTTCATATATTCATCTTGAAATATTCAAATAATCTCTTGAATAATGGATGTTTGCATTGTAGCAAGTAAGTGTTGTTTTATCGATTTGAATCGATGATCAATTCTGTACTTTTATTGTCATTTTTTTATTCTAAAAAACAGATTCTGCTTGTAATGGAGATGACAATTCATCAACATTGTCTTCAAGTATAACACCACAACAACCATCGCAATCTAAATTGGCCTGTGCCAATTGTGGTTGCAGTGATCTGGTGCCTGTTAGTGAATCAATTTCAACCGAAGATATGACATCCAAGGATTATTATTTTGATTCCTATGCTCATTATGGTATACACGAAGAAATGTTGAAAGATGAAGTTAGAACCAAAGCTTACAAGAATGCCATTCTCTTGAATAGACATCTGTTTAAGAATAAAGTGGTCTTAGATGTTGGCTGCGGTACGGCCATCCTTTGTATGTTCGCCATCAAAGCCGGTGCAAAACATGTCATTGGTATCGAGTGTAGTTCGATAATCGATGTTGCCAGACAAATCGTTGCTGATAATAAAATGTCAGATCGTGAGTCATTGGAATTATTGAAAAAATCAAGATTCAGTTAGATTTTCACCCAATAACTTTTAAATTTACAGGTATAACATTGATTAAAGGCAAAGCGGAAGACATTGAACTTCCAGCTCAATACTCCCAAGTAGACATCATTATATCGGAATGGATGGGTTATTGTTTATTTTATGAATTAATGTTGAGCACAGTAATTTTTGCCAGAGATAAATGGCTAGTTCCGGATGGAATGATTTTCCCGGATAAAGCAAATCTGTATATATCGGCAATTGAAGATCATCAATACAAAGAAGAGAAAATAAATTGTTTGTGATTCTGTTTCCTTTAGTTTCCAAAGATTAAGATTAATGTTCACGTTTAAAATCTTTATGTTCAAAGGGTGGGAAAATGTTTACGGATTCGACATGACCTGTATACGACGTCTAGTAACAAGCGAACCGCTTGTTGATGTTGTGGAACCAAATCAAATAGTAACCAATTATTATAAAATCAAAGAAGTCAATCTTTACACTGTTACATTGGAAGATCTTACATTTGAATCAAACTACACCCTAAATGTCAGACGTAGCGATCATGTTCATGCAATGTTGACATTTTTCTCGATCGAATTCACAAAATCACATAAACCAATTGGATTTTCCACCTGTAAGAAAAAGTTGCATCGGAGTTATTTATGTTACTAATTTCACCAAAATTTTTGTTTTTCAAAACTTCAAAACAACGGTCAAATCAGCTCCAGAACATCGAACAACACACTGGAAGCAAACGATATTCTACATTGAGGATTATTTGACCGTGAAGAATGGTGAAGAGATCAAAGGAAAGTTTTATATGACGCCTAACATGAAGAATAAGGTAAATTTGCTGGATTACTTCCATTATCGAACAAATTGCCTAAATGTTTTCTTTTTCAGCGTGATATGGACATCAAAATCTATATCGACCATCAAGGAGAATTGGAACAATATACTCACGAATTTCAATATAAAATGCGCTAGTTTTTGTGGATGTATTAAGCAAGCAAAAGCTTTTAAATTAGGATTTATCTTGTATAATTTGATCAATTTCGATTCCAACAAAATTGTATCTTGAAAATATCTTATTGGCTGATTATAATAAAAGTCTATCATGATTGATATTTTGATTGATATGTTAATATTGGTTATATTTCTTCAAAAATTCGAATCCATACGCATATTTCATCGGTAAATTGGGTGTCCATTTTGGGAATCGTACAATGGTGGTATCGTTGATACCAGAACCAAATTTGATTGGCCCGTCATAGCCCAACATTCTTACTTGAGCGATTGTTTCATATTCGATGCATTCAAATTCCAGAATTTCGTTTTCAGGCCAATCCAATGTAATACCATAAATGCAATTTTGTCTTGTAGTGTAAAAAGTTCGATTATCCTTGGATGTTGGACATCGATCATGGACATGGCTATGGTAAATGGCATCACCATTGATTGCTAACCATTCGCCCATTTGCAATAGGCGTTCTTCGAAAATTGGCATGATTCGTCCATATTTGGTTGGTCCAACATTCAGCAAAAAATTCCCTCCAAAACTGATTGTTTTAAGCAATTTATGGATCAATTCTTCAATGTTCATAAGTTGATTCAATTGAGCTTCCCTTCGGTAACCCCAAGCCATACGATCAACACTGACTGCGCTTTCCCATTTATGCTTGGGCAATGCATCGGGATCATAGCGATCTGGTCCATCGTAGAATCCACCATGTTCATTGTGACAATTGGTTCCCCATCTATCATTGGTGACGATCACGTCCTTGACCGGGCTATCATTGTAAAGCCAAGCCAATATATCTGTACTGTTCCAATAGGTATCATTATAGATTGCATCACCATCTGACCAAAGCAATTTTGGTTGATAAGTATTAATCAATTCTTCAAGCTCTGGTCTTGCTTTCAATCTAACATAGTCATGTGTGGTATAATTGTTTTCCATATCTCTCAAATACAATGGATGGAACCATTCGAACAATGAATAATAAAGACCAAGATTGATTTGCGGGTGTTGCCGAATGGCCTGCACAAACTCCCCGACTATATCACGCTTGGGCCCAATATCCATGGCATTCCAATTGAATGAATAGGTGGATGGCCACAAAGTGAATCCTTCATGATGTTTAGTAGTCAACACCGTATATCTGGCTCCTGAACGCTGGATAATATCGGCCCAATGTGTTGCGTTGAAAAATTCTAAGGTCAAATCAGGTGCGAAGCGTGCATAAGTGAAATTTGATTTGAAACTATTATTCATAAATTTATTAATCTCTTCATGTTGCATCGGATATTGGTCTGGATCTTTCCAAAAATCCCAAAACCATTCGGATACAAAAGATGGAACGGAAAACACTCCAAAATGGATGAATATGCCGATCTTGGATTGGTCATACCATTCAGGCAAAGGACGAGCATCTAACGATTCCCAATTGGGCTCATATCGAGCATTAACATTTGCTGTCCAGATTCCAAAAAGGATTAACCACAAAGTGAACAAATACATCAGGAGTTTCTTATTAGATACGTTTTAACTTGAACGGAAAGCCACGAAAGCAAATCTAATCATTAGTAAAATGCCAATTTATCGATGGCTTTTTTTCAAGGATTATTTTCAAATTATCGAATTATCAAAAGTATTTGTGAGAGATAAAACATTCTCCATGTCTATGATCGGAAGAATCATGACGACCACGATCACCATGATTACTACATGGGCAAATATATTTTTTTATTGGATAAAATTATAAAGATTTTTTAAATAGGAAATGCGCAACTTTTTCCTTTCCGTATTTTAACAACCATACAAATTATTTATTGGATTTTTTTGTTTTAGACGACTTGGTTTTGGCCGATTTAGATTTTTGTTTTGAACTTTTTTTCGAAGCACTTTTCGACCGAGATGATCTGACGATAGATTTACGGGAATTAAGTTTGGTTGATTTGATATGCTTTTTTACTTTGGTTATAAACCCTGTCGTTGTGTCAGTATAACCACCGACTAACCCACTTCCTGAATCGTTCTGGGAACCACTATCAGGCTCTGAATCGCTTGGCTCGCCGCTCTCGGAACCACTATCAGGCTCTGAATCGCTTGGCTCGCCGCTCTTGGAACCACTATCAGGCTCTGAATCACTTGCCGGGCCGCTCTTGGAACCACTATCAGGCTCTGAATCGCTTGCCGGGCCGCTCTTGGAACCACTATCAGGCTCTGAATCACTTGCCGGACCACTCTTGGAACCACTATCAGGCTCTGAATCACTTGCGGGGCCGCTCTCGGAACCACTACCAGGCTCTGAATCACTTGCCGGGCCGCTCTTGGAACCACTACTAGGACCTTGAGTGCTTGCGGGGCCGCTCTCGGAATCACTACCAGGCCCTGAATCGCTTGCCGGACCACTCTCGGAACCACTATCAGGCTCTGAATCACTTGCCGGACCACTCTTGGTACCACTACTAGGACCTTGCGTGCTTGCAGGGCCGCTCTCGGAACCACTATCAGGTCCTGAATCGCTTGCGGGACCGCTCTCAGAACCGCCTCCGGACTGGCTTGGCCAGTAACTCTTGGTGCCACTTCCAGGTCCTGAATCGCTTGCAGGGTCGCTCCCAGAACCGCTACCACCGCCTGACTGACTTGGCCAATAACTCTTGGTGCCACTACCAGGACCCGAGTCACTTGCAGGGTCGCTCCCAGAACCGCTACCACCGCCTGACTGACTTGGCCAATAACTCTTGGTGCCACTTCCAGGACCTGAGTCGCTTGCAGGGTCGCTCCCAGAACCGCTACCACCGCCTGACTGACTTGGCCAGTAACTCTTTGTGCCACTCCCAGGACCTGAATCGCTCGGTGTGCCACTCCCGGAACCACTACCAGGTCCTGACCCGCTCGGTTTGCCGCTCCTGGTACCACTACCCGGTCCTGACCCACTTGGTGTGCCGCTCCCAGAACCTGTACCACCTCCTGACTGACTTGGCCAGTAACTTTTTGATCCGCTCGGTTTGCCGCTCCTGGCTCCACTACCAGGGCCTGACCCACTCGGTCTGCCGCTCCCGGAACCACTACCAGGTCCTGACCCGCTTGGTGTGCCGCTCCCGGAACCTGTACTACCTCCTGACTGACTTGGCCAGTAACTTTTTGATCCGCTCGGTTTGCCGCTCCTGGCACCACTACCAGGTCCTGACCCACTCGGTCTGCCGCTCCTGGCACCACTACCAGGTCCTGACCCGCTTGGTGTGCCGCTCCTAGAACCTGTACTACCTCCTGACTGACTTGGCCAGTAACTTTTTGATCCGCTCGGTTTGCCGCTCCTGGTACCACTACCAGGTCCTGATCCGCTTGGTGTGCCGCTCCTAGAACCAGTACTACCTCCTGACTGGCTTGGCACGTAACTTTTCACCCCGCTTGGTTTGCCACTTCTGGAACTTCTACCCGGTCCTGACTGACCTGGCACATAACTTTTCACCCCGCTTGGTGTGCCGCTTCCGGAACCACTGCCACTTCCTGACTGGCCTGGCACATAACTTTTCACCCCGCTTGGTCTGCCACTTCCGGAACTTCTCGGTCCTGAACCACTTGGGGTGCCGCTTCTGGAACCACTACCACTTCCTGACTGGCCTGGCACGTAACTTTTCACCCCGCTTGGTCTGCCACTTCCGGAACTTCTACCCGGTCCTGAACCGCTTGGCGTACCGCTTCTGGAACCACTACCACCTCC
>JAOZJS010000077.1:0-112405 GCA_025882695.1 Amerodectes protonotaria
ATTTAAAACAGTGGTTCCCAAAGTGGTCTATATGGACCCCTTGGGGTCTATGACATCAGGTATCAGGTATCATTATCAGGTGCTAAGGGGTCTACGTGAACAAGAAAAAACAATGTAAGGGGTCTACGACACAAAAAAGTTTGGGTAACACTGCTGTAAACAAATGTGGCGCCATCTAACAGTGAAAACAGTCCCAACATATTCTTGAAATCCACCAGAATCGTCAAAAATTGATGGAAATGGCTTTGGACACATAAAAAAACGCATTTGTTTGCCAGAGTGGATTGCTGTGATTGTTGAAGAGAGAAAACATCCTGTTTCCGTGGTTGAGATTGACGGTGGTGACGCAATTCAACGCAAAGATTCCTATAGGTGGTCTTGATACTGCATGGAAACCACCAATCAAAGATCATTTTCCATGTTTTTTTTTTGTGTGGTATATGTGTATGTTTGTCGATAAATCAAACGTTTTTTTGTCTTGTTTTTGCCATGTTTAGCTCTCCAACAACCAATCGAGCAACGCAAATTCTATTTGCGTGTTGTTTGCCCTTTTAACAAAACTCGAGCAGAAAAAAAAGCATACCATTAGAACAAATTTGATTCTTGCGAAAGCGCGATCGATGTTTGCCGTTTGGTTGTTTGCTCAACAACAGCCCCAGGATCTTTACCTTGGACAGACCTTGCTTGCGTGCGTGTGTGTTCGTGTATGTAAAAGAGAGAATCCACAGTCCCGTAGGTTGAAGAATTACATAGCTTTTGCTATTGCATGATCCTCTCTAACCTCGAACAAAGTCCTTGCAGGTGACCTATGCAGGGGTCAGAACGAGATATTTCACATAAGCACCAAAACATAATCACCTTTCGGCATACACACGCATACAGGTAAGCTTGGTGCTTCTTGTGGTTCTTTGGCATGATGATTATGATTATGCAAAAAGCAAATCTTGACATTCAGATCGTTCACAGTTTGAATGATGGCCAGTCGCGGTCTGATGTCCAAACGGTCATCGTAACATCGTCCGCATTTTCTTCGCTTCTCTCGTTCTCGCTTTGGAGAATTTTTTTTACGATTTACAGTAGTTAGTTTGTTCCACATAGTTTATCATCATCATCTTGATGCTGATGTTGGTTATTACAACCAGAACCCGGTATATGTTTTGTAATAACCTTTGCTGACCATTGTTTTCCGAAGAAGTTCTGCTAATATTAATAATTCAAAACAGTGTTTATTTTTAGAATCTGGCCCAAAACTAACTTCTTCGTTTCATTTTTTAGTTTGTGTGTGTGTGAGAGAGAGAGAGAGCGTACTATTATGATTTTTTAATAACGACAATACTTTTTGATCACCACCACCACCACCATTACCACCATCGTCATTATCATCATCAGCATCTTGGTCGTATTCATATTTTTTTTTCGTTGCTGATGGTGTCGGATGCATCCGAAAACGACAACCAACCTGTAACTAGCCTAGCCTCTCATTTTATTCTTTTCACCTCATATTTTTTTTCTTCGGCAAACCAAAAAATGCAAAAAAATGAAGAAGAAGGTTTACAAGATCTAAATGAGCGGCCAGAAAGGGAGCGAGATCCGTGCATCGCGGACCATGGAAAGATACAGTTTATGAATGCATTTAGTTTTGTTTCCCTCGCTCGGCGCCATCATTCTCTTTAGCCATATTATAATTATCGGCGGAGAAATTGTATTCATCCCATAGACAACAACAACCGGATCGCTACAAGATCATCATCATCATGCACTCACCATCCGGGGCTTCTTGTTGTTGTTGTTCTTTTTTTTCAATGTGAATTCGAACATCATATTGTTGGCTGGTGGTGGACGACGAATACCACAATCGTTTAATGTGGCCAGATGGCCATCAACATCCTCCTATTCTATCCTATTCTATCCTATCCTATCCTATCCTATCCTATTCTATCATCATCATCATCATTATTATAATCAGTTTTGAATAAAAGGATGCTAGAAGGAGAGAGAGACAGAGACCGAGGCAGAGACAGACAGAGGATGAAAGAGAGTTTCATTCGACCAAAAGTAAAAGAGTTCTTTTGGAACCATATGCCAACCAATATCGTTGTAGTGATGCCTTCGATATTGGATGGTTCATTCATTCATAAATATCCATAAATTAATAATACATCGGTGGTAACCCTATCGCGGACACCTTATGACCTGTCTTCAATTAATTATCCTCACCAACTAAAAAAAATTGCCTGTTGCTCAAAGATATTTTTAGTGATTTTATTTCGATTGATCGTTATGATCGTTTTTCTCATGTGTTTTCTGCTTTCTCTTTTATCCAGATAGATCAATCGTTTATTGATCGGAAATCGAAGCCATTTTTTCAAACACCTCCGCCAAACTTTATGGGAATCTCCGACCATATGGGATTTTCTTTCTTTGCTCGCTCTGGTCATCACCATCTTTCGGCTTTCCCATCGTTGTGAATGTGAAGTTTACCGTTTTGGTGGTGGTTAAGGTGGTGTTTGCGATGGTGTTTCTGCTTTATCATCTTTCATTATTGAATTCAACAAGTGATGGCTGTGTTCGCAGAAAAAAAAAGTACGCACATCTAGCTGAATCACACCTGGAAACCATCCAAATCATCTTCATTCATTGAGCAGATGTTGTTCTTCAGCGTGTATGTGTGCGTTGTTTCATTATTCGGGTCAACAAATGTGAATGAACAAAAAAGAATCTTTCTGTGGAGAGAATAAACGATTTGTGACCAAACCAAACAAACATAAAACAACGGATTCCATGGCTCCATCACCGATGGCCACGAATCTGCTGGGAGACAGCAATGTTTCCACGAATCAAAAAGATCCGGAAACGAATAGCACAGAAACTAGCCCGGCTATCATCATCAAACGTCACCCATTGGCAACGTTCGGTGACCATTATCGTGTGGGCGAAGAGATTGGCAGGTAAGCTGTTGCTTGTTCCACCGGAACATTTTTTTAAAAATTCTGTTCATCGATTGTTTGGTTCGATATATCGAGTTTCGTTTTTCGATTCGGTTTCGAATGGGCCTCACCAAGGTGAAGATGTTCAGGTTGATATAGCCGTTATTTTTTTTTCATTAATTTTTGGCGGGGAAAGGATTGTTGTTGAAATTAGATAACAGCAAAAGTATATGTGTATGGATAGGTAGATGGACAGGGGAAAGATGTAATTAATTGATAATGAATGGATGGTTATCGTGTTGTAGCCAATGTGGTATGTGTGAAATATTATCATCAATATCGAATATATTTTGATTGAATCTATTGGGAAAAAATCTGATAAATTATCTGCCATAATAACCACAACAATTACAACCACCGACCAATGGACAGGTGAAATTTTGATGAAATGTCCTGAAGGATAGTGCAGGCATTCGTTTCTCTTATACGTTTGTGTTGTTGTTGGAAGATCTTCGGGATCCATCAGGATCACGTGCGCGACGCGCCTCTCTTTCTCTTCCTGACGTGACTGCTGCTTGGATCCTGTTGTTCCAGAGTGGACACACAGTGGTCAGGTGTCTTGTTCACTGGTTTGCAAGTATTTCCAGTTTTGAAAAGAACACATAATGTCCAGTAGAAGATGATTGTGTCACAAATAGACGATAGTTACCGACATAAATACTTGAAGACGAAAAACTGATTCAATTGTGTTGAATATGGACAATAGCTGTTGCCTACCTATATCACCTCTTGATTGTGTTCCAGCATCGGCATAGGTCTTTCCGGCTAATTAAGGGTTATGTGCATCTTTTATTCATTCTTTCTTTCATTTGAATTGTTAAACGGAAAACAAAATGAGCTAATTTTGACAATCAGAAACAAAAAACCAGAGGCTGAAAGGATCTTGCTTCAATGAGAGAAGCTCTGAATTCCTAACGAGAAGAATAGGTTCGGATTGTTTTTTTTGGATGAACCTAATCACATGCGATAGTTCCCGTGTGAAACCCTCAACCAAACAATACCATACACTTAAACAAATCCCTAAAACAAAACCAAAAACAAAGCTTCTTGCCCGAATCAATTAAGCCCGAAGGGGTTAACAACGATGGTTGTTGTTGTTGTTGTTGTTTATGTGAATCCTAACAATTGTTTGTGGTTATAACGGGATGTGAATGGGAAAGTTTTGATCTTTTTTTTTGCTCCTCCTTCTTCTCCTGTAAGGTTTTCAAAATGAAATTCATTCCTGTAGTCTAGTCCAGGATATAATTAGGAAAATGATGATGATAATGATGAAGCAAAGGCTTTTGCGGTGTTCTCTTTTTTTACGTAATAAATAAACAAGTTATGCTGAAGCACACACACACTCGGGTTAGTAGTCCAATTTTCCTAGCTCTTTTATAATCATCATCATCATCATCATCATCAGCATTCTCCCACAATTGGCTATTTACCTTTTGGTGAAAACGGTTGAATTGTGTTTGTGCGTGTTGATTTGTGTGTGTGTGTGTATTTGTCTTTCAGCTAGTTAAAGATATCGCAATAATAAACAGCTAGCTTTTCAAATTTAAAAACTTAAAACAAAAAAATAAAATCTGGAAAGAAAATTACCCGTAGGTGGGCGGGTGTGCGTGTGTCGGATGATGCCTTCGGAGAAACCTCGATCCAAACAGCAAAATAGAAATACAAACCACATCCAACGCACCAGCGTTGCGATCCATTATTTGACTAGTGTATGTGTGTGTTTTTTTCTTGATCAAGCCCAAGATGAGATGAGATGCTACCGTTTCCGGATTGATAATCAAGCGGTCACCTACAGTATAATTGCCACAGGACTTATTTTGAATTTTGTTGTCGTTGTTGACCCGAATGCCGTAGCTGTGTGGAGGATTGTTGTCAAAATTAAAATAAAAAATAATGATGATAATCACTGTGTGGTGTTGATGGTTCGAATTCTTTTGGCTTCTTCTGCTGGCTTCAGGAAAATTATCCGACGTTTCCTTTTTTTCTTCTCGCTGTAACGTTGACAATCTAAGAAGAAGATGTCCTGGTTGTCTTCTTTTTTTGCGTTTGTTCTTGTTCTTCAAGATGAAGATGAAGAAGGAAACTATCTTGATTGAAACCTGGACGCAGAAAATATCTTCAGGTTATCTCAAAGGTGTCTCAAATTTCGAATGAGAAACATCAATGCTGTCTTGGCTTGATTTTCGGATTTGTTTTGATGTTCCAAATTATGATACGATGATTTGTGGCCAGGTGATGGCGGTGATAGCTTCAGGATCATAATCATCACCAACTAGTAGAATGTCTTCCTTTTTTCAGTGTGATTAAATCCAAAGATGGTGATAATGGCAAACGAATTGATTGGAATGCATTTATTATATAATATCTTGTGGCTGTCCGGACCTTTTTAATGTTCAACAGTTGATTTGATTGGAAAGAGAATAATAAGGAAACAAAAACTAGAACAGGACATTTTGTCGTTGTGTCGTTTGCACTAGGCAAAACTTGATGAACAATGATAATGGTTACAATCAATCTTCGGGCTAATTAGAAAAAAACTTTGTTGTTTTCAAGATGATTAAATTAAAAACCATAATTCATTCATTGTGTGCATCAAGTGGTCGTCTTGGGGTCTCTGACGTTCCTCCGGATAATTATCTAAACAATTGTCACTTTTGACAAAAAGAAACAATATCTGTAGACCCGTGGACCATCCGAATTTTAATTGGCCAATTTGTCCGAACCTTTCCTTATGATTCGATAATTACATAAGTGTTTTCAGCATAAGTTTCTGGTCTCCGGCAAACCACTACACCGCATTTTCACAAGCCAATTTAGGCTAGTCTTTTGCAAGCAACCAACACACCACTTATGCTTGCCGTATGTAACAATTTTCTTATTGGTATACTTTTGCTTTCCTGGTCTTACATCTTCATCTTGGAGTTGCCAAAAATTAAGTTGTTGTCGATGTTTATGTTGGACATTTTTGGAAAGATATAAATCACTTTACACCTAACCATTTTGGCTGTCATTGCACAACAACTTTCCATTCTATTTTTGGCCAGAAAACAACCATTCCAAACATCTATTCTGTCCATATTTCCTATCTGCGTGTCCTATCTTTCCATCGGACGCATTCCGCCCTAAAATTTGATGATCTTGTTTCGCATCTCTCTGTTTTTCCGTTTCCGAATTCTCTGAATCAGGAGTTAGCAACCCATTCGCCGCGTGCGCGTAATCAAACATGTCCATCCCACCAAGCGTCTCTTAGCAGGAGACGAAGCTATATTCCTCTCTCTGATTGGTCCAGTGATGATTTGAATGGATGACGAGACATACTATAAACAGAAGAAGAGAAGGTGTATTCCTCTCACTTATGGGTACAATGTGATGATTTGACAAGATGACGAGACACACTATTAACAGTAGAAGAGGAGGTGTATTCCTCTCACTGATTGGTACAATGTGATGATTTGACCCGATGACGAGACACATTATTAACAGTAGAAAAAGGCGTATTTCTGTTCTGTCGCCGCAGGTCTACATTCTACACTATTTCATGTGCTGTCCGCCAAAAAATTTTAACCCTATCAGCACGGATGGGATGTCCCAGAGAATGCATTGCATTGCAATGTATAAACTTTGATCGAAAACGTTCGATTTCTCAAAACCCCTGCAACGTCTATGGGATTTTCCTATGCATTGGGATATGAAATATAAAGTTTACGCATTGGTGCCGTGCTGGAAGGGTTAAAGTCAACTTTCAAAACAAGGCGCGAGAATTTTTTTCGCGAAAATGCAATGCAGTGATGCCAACTTTTAAGGGTACAGGGGTAATTCTTTGCGCGCGTTTTTCCGAGCAAGCTCCAATCCAAAGCGCACTAGAATTTTTTTTCCAAGAAAATGCAAAGCATTGAAGTCAACTTTCAAAAAAAAATCCGGAAAACCCCAACGTGAAGCGCGAGAGAATTTTTTTCCGCTGAAATGCAATGCAGTGAAGCCAACTTTCAATGGTACATGCGAATAGCCATACTGAAAGGATTAAATTTAAATTGCCCCGTTTATTAGAAAAGTTGCGCACCTCTGTTCTAAATGATCTGCTTGTTTTTCTTATTTTAGCGGTAAATTTGCCATAGTAAAACGATGCGTGTGTGCAGAAACACAAGAAGAATTGGCCGCCAAATTCATCCGTAAATCTCGTTTTGGTCGATCTGGACAAAAATTAGAAGATATCGAGCTTGAAATAGAGATTTTAAGCGACCTAAATCACCCGAACATAATCAAATTGATGGATGTTTTCGAAGATAATCATCAAGTGGTTCTAGTTTTCGAATTGTTAGTATTTATTTAATTTTGGGATTATTGTAAAAAACAATCTAGTGCCGACGCTTAAGCTTTTTTTTAATCCAAATGATGATGCTTGTTTTCCGATCGTAAATCTCTGAATAGAATGAAAGGTGGCGAACTACAGAATTATATTGCCGAACGCGAATGTTTGTCCGAAGAGGAAACCAAGTTTCTTTTGAAGCAAATTCTTGAAGCATTGGTATACATGCACGCTAAATCCATCGTACATTTAGATTTGAAACCAGAGAATATCCTTCTAACGGATTTTGATTCAAAAAAAGTGAAAATAATTGATTTTGGCATCTCCAGACGTTGGACAATCAAAGCCAACATTAAAGGAATCTATGGAACACCCGAGTTTATTGGTAATTTTGCTCGGATTTCGCTCGACTATCTGGATTCTCACCAGATTTTGCTCTCTTTATTTGTTTTAGCTCCTGAAGTTCTCAATTATGAACCAATTGGATTCGGTACGGACCTTTGGGCAGTTGGATGTATTGCATACAATATGTAAATATTTGTTTGCGTTAGATTTTTCAAAAAATAACCCTTTTCCCCACTCAATATCCAGGCTATATGGTATATCACCATTCTACGAAGAGGAAAAACAAGATACCTACACCAGAATAACCAAACTAGACTACGATATTGATTGTGATACTGGTTTAGGTAAAAATGAAATCTCAACCGAAGCACGTGATTTCATTCAACGTTTATTGGTCAAAGACATAAGGTAGGCAGGGCTTTCTTTGTAATATTATTCACTGATCTTCTGCTATTGTCGCCGCCCAGAAAAAGGATGACCGCCAAACAGTGCTTAGAACACAAGTGGATGACCACCACGACCAAACCAATGAATTTAATCGAATCAAAATTTCTGAATGAACAAGCGAACAATGGAAAACGGAAATCGATTCCTGATGAAGCTGTACGAAAACGCTGGAAGGTAACGGAATGCTAACCCTCAATTTCCCTTGATTTTGATTTTAAATTTCTTGGCTATTAGACCGCCATCTATCTGATAATTTTGTACAATCGACATTTGAAACGGAAATTGACATCAATGTTGATTAAAACAAAGCACAATCATGCCAATCATAATCATAATCTCAAGAATCGTTCACAATGTTCATCAACCGAATCGAATTCATCCTCACCAACATCCGAAGATGATTCTTATAGAAAACGGGCAAAATATTCATCCAATTCTTTGACGACAGATGGCGGCATATTCGAAGATGAGGTATGTTAATAAGTTTCTTTTTTGAATTCAGCTTAAGTCAATTGGCGCGTAAGCTTGTTTTATGATTTTCTTGCTTTGAAATGCTTTTGGAGATCTTTCAATAATCTTAGCTTGGATTTATATGGTCAATGTTCAAGTATTTAGCCTGTCTTTTATTCCTTGTGGCCAGATCTGTTCCAATCAACATATCCCTATTGTTTTCTCTCCCCCTCTCTCTCTCTCTCTGCGGATCAAGAGACTACTTTCCTAAAACGATTATCGAACGATTAAAAACACGCCAAGGATTATTATTGCTTCATTGGATCAATTAATTAATCCACTTGGCTGCACAAATCCGAAACACTTGATCAATTATACAATCTAATCTTTCTATTTTGGATGCGATACAAGAAAGCAAGATCATTTTTATGGTTTCGTAAGCGAATAAAAATAAAACTTTTTAAATCCAAAAAAGAGTTAGCTTGAAATGAAAGAGACAAGCGAATTAATCGATTAAATCAATCATTGAATCGATTTTAAAGACCGCCTACATCACCGGGGTTGGAAAGCATTTGATTGGCGGATTGATTTAATTGATTTTTGTTTCACAGACATCATTGTGATGAGCTTCGAATCCGCCTATCATTCCATTTGCGGATTGACATCTCAATTCAAATTCGAAATAGAATCTAAATAGACCATTTGGCTTCTGGCTTCAAATCCCTTTGAGGTTTTTACATTGATTTCTTCTTTTTATTAGAATGCTAAACCAAAGCGTTGGTTTTGTCTTCTAAATTTAGAATACAAAAAAAATCTTGCTAAAGGCAACCCACGAAGACGATTGTTCAGACCACAAAGATTATTGTCTTAGTTTAATTCAAAATGTGCGGTTATCGTTCGATCGGTGGTCAATCCTCAGAATCCATTCTGATCAAAGCTATTTTCGAACGGATGATTATAGTTTTCCAATCTTTCTAAAATGGATCGATCCAAACTAATCGTATGATCTGGAATGGATCCACAACTTCCATTTAGCAGACATTTTTGTTGATTATCATTCTTGTTCGGCCAAACATTTTCATTTCCGTTAATGTTTGAATCAACATACAGGTTTAATATATATTTTCCCAGGCAACAAATTTCCAATGTTTCGTTTCCCCGAATTATATCCTCTACTCTAGTTGTTGTTGGTTGCAATCACAAACACATGCACACCTGTGGTGCAATCAAGCTCTAGGATTTCTATGCATATTATCATTATTATTATGCATAATGATAGTATAATGATCTTCGTTGAATCCATTGTCGGGTGTGTGTGTGTGTGTGTGTGCGTGTGTGCGTGTGTGCGTTATTGTAATTATCAAGTGAATACAAGAACAATCAGAACGTTTCTGAGCGAGAGAATTGCTTGGTAATATTTTTTAATTATTTGAAATCCGAGAAAAACAAATTAGGAAAGAAAAACTGTCCGAAATCGTCAATTTATTTTGGTTTCGAATCGCGCTTATAACTTGTTGCCTATCGCTTTTATATTCGTGTTTGGAACAATATTCAAATGATTTTCCGAATCCGAATCGAAAATTCGTTCCGTTTTACGAACGATGTTGATAGCGCATCAATTTGGAAACAATCATGATTGCAATCATCATTTGTTCGGTTGAGGAAAACGCCCATGAAAACACACACACACACACAATTGATTTTAACAAAAAGTCCTTTTTTTCGCGAAAATGTTAATTGATTTTAGCCATTGTCCCTGTTTTACTGCCCCATTGATGGTCCCTCCCATTGTTATTATACTGGATTAAATGACTAGACTTTGACTCTTGCCTGATGCACAAACAAGGCGTAGCTGGTCTCTAATTATCAGAGCTTATTGTGTGTGCGTGCGTTCGTGCTTTTGTTTCCTTTACAATTCAAAACGAATGTTTGAAGGCGGGACTATAACGGTTTCTGAGGAAAATCATATTCATATACGTACAGCAACAATTAAAAAAAATTTCTAAACTAAAATACAATCAGGCGCGCACGCACTCGTTTCACACATTTCCACCAATCACGGTTGGCCATAATTGGTTGAATACTGGACACAAGTGTTCATTGGTTGAATCAGAAATTAGGCTTCAACTATCCAGGCGTTGCTTATTTTCCGAAAATCAGCAGACATCATTATGCACGTGTATGGTGATTTTGCGGTATAAACTTGATTTTGTTTTGTTTGAAAGAGGATCCATAGGACTTGGGCTGGTGGTGGCGGTGGAAATCCATACCATTGGCAAAGGTGGTTAAGTGGTAATTTAACATGCTAGACACACAGGTAAAATTGATGCCATCCATCCATCTCTATCCAATTCAGTTATCTTCAAGCTAGTCTTGTCTTTTGCTCTTGCCACCACCACCACCACCACAACAACCATCTTCGGCTTGTTCGTTCTTGTCCAACGATCCGACGAAAACTTTGAAATCGGAAAAAATGAGAGAAAGAGCGAGAGAGAAATGTTTTTCTCTCCTTTTTTGAAAAAAATCAGCTAGTTTGATGCTGATTCTTTTCGTCGAAATGAAATCATTTCGTTCTTCTACTTTAATTCACCTGAATCTATACAAACGTACATACACAACTGGCTAGGAAGCCAGAAGGAGAAGAAGAAAAAGAAGAAGAAAGTTATTTCCATTCACTATTTTGTCAGACACCATTCTATTCCTTCAAGCTAAAAGACGATCATAATCATTACGTTGATTTTTCTCCTTCTTGGCCTTTCTCTCTCTTTCTTTAGAATGGTCAGTGTAAATGTGTGTTTGACGGTGTTGGTGGTGGCCAGCCTGTGCAGTGCAAGTGTTTCTTCATTTTTTTTCCATAAATAAATGAATGATATTTGTGGAACTAAATCCGTGTACCTGGTGTGTGGTACAAAAATGTCATCCAAAAAATGATGATGATACTGGTGGTGGTATCATCAGGTGTCTTCTAGTCTTGCTAATTTGGTTATTTTTTTCTTGGCTGCTTCGAAAACCTCGACACCTCCGCAAGCCAAGAGGATTTTTCGTTTCGTGGAAATCCATTGGCTGATTGGTTGTTGTTCGATCGCGAATAGTCATCAAGAAAGACAAACCTCGAACATTGTTGTTGTTGTCTCGTTGTTGTCCTTCTTCTTCTAGTTTCGCTCGGTGTTCCAGCATCAGGCATCATTCAATTTATTAATTCTTGCTGTGGTTATTATTGTGATGTTGCCATGATGCGGCTCTTGGCGTTAGTTACCTTGTTCACGGATTCATAATTACATGGTAGCTTTGTGTTAGCACAGCCATTGATGCTTTTGTTCTTCAACTTTCATCTTTTCGAAAATTTCATTGATTCGATTGTGTCTGTGTGTGTGTGCCGAGGTTGGCGGTAGTCGAAAAATTATCCTTATTATTATTGAATCACCACAATGGTGGTTGTTGTTGTTGTTGCATTCGTGGTCCGATCGTGATCATCAGATTTCGCCAATGAAACGAAGAGGGGAAAGAGTTTTCGTTTTCAAAAAAAAACAACAAAATTTCTTTTCCCGTAAATCGAATTTTTTTTGTATGCTTTTTTTCGCTGCTGAAACATAAACCAACAAACAATACAAAAATAGACACAAACTTCCAAAAGTCCATTGTACACCTGTCCGGTTGTCTAAAATGTGTTAAAAAAATTTCCAAGAAATGATCCTCCACCAAGAATCTTATCTAAAGTGTTCCGAGAGCCAACTTCGACATCATCGGTCTTTCATCATTATCTTTAGCCAAACTAAACCAACCACCGTGCAGCATTTTCAGCTTGTTTGTGATGATAATTATTCCGAATAATGAAGACATTGTTCTAAATCAAGTTAGCTTTTTTTATTATCGTCGATGAAATTTCTCTGGATGATTTCAAACATTTAAATAACAAACACAACAAATTGTGATAAACTCAAAGCTTCAAGAATGTAAACTGCTACAGAGCTGTAAGCTTTCCAAAAGTAGCTTCAACGGATGAAGCGAAAAAAAGAAGAACAAGAACTCTAGCGCCAAAATTAGCCAAATTTGACAATCATCATCATCAAGCAACAAGTGGCATCGAGTACCATCTCTTCTCCGTTTGTCCCGCTTTGCCGACTTCCCACGAACGCTTACAATTATACAATCTAACACATTTTCAAAACGACCGCCTCAAGAAGATGCCTTGACCATGTTCAAAAATAACGAACACATGCACACAGTAATATCCGGACAGTGAGATCCGGTGGATACGATTAAGCATTCACAAAGATTAATAACCGAACAAAATCAACAAATCTGTTTCGAATCTTCCATAACTTTTTTTCTTTCAACTTTTCTCCAACAACATTTAATTGCCATCATCCAGATCATCCAGATCATTAACTGGCCATCTTTTGCGTGTTGAAGAGATATTTCCAAGAAATTAATCTTGTCGCTGATCTTGGTCTTCGCTTACCACAAACGTCGGTGGTTATCCCCGGCAAAAAAAACCCTAAAAAGAAAAAGCAAATAAGTACAACAACTTTCGCGCACATCCGTCGTGCGTTTTTTTTCTGTTGGTGGTTGAGACGATTTCCATGGTGATCGTCAAATATCCTGGCCACTTTCGATTGCTCCTCTTAACCACACTGGTTATGATAAACCAAAATTATTCTTACAAGTGTAATGTTGTTTGATTTTGTCCGGAAAACCAATCTGTATTGTTGTGTTGTTTGATTGGTTCGATACATTCCCGATCATCATAATTATAATCGCTGTTGTTATGTGTATGTGTCCTGTAATTATCCGAAAATGTCTTGATTTTTGTCTATCGATGCCGTAATTATTGCAAAATGTCCACCTATCATAATAATCATCATCAATTTGTGGTGGATTCAACTTTACCACCACCGCCCCCGATGATGATGAATCATCCGGCAATGATGCTACCACAAACAGCAATAACATCCGCCCACCATAATCCAATCGAAGAAGAAACATTCATAAATCGTGACCAACATCAATATTATCATCAAACATCGGATATGATCGATCCGATGTTGTTGTACAAGAACCAGGATAATGATGATGATTATTATCATCAGTACCAACAACAAACAGAATCGGCCATCTATTTAAATGATGAAGAATATATGAATCAAATGGTGGCCGAGATCCAAGAGATCCGTAGCAAAAATCAAAAGAATCGTAATAATCAAAAGAAAAAGTCTGGTGGTAAAAAATCTCAGAACCATTCGCAACAACAAGATTATTACAACCAACAACCCATGGACAATGGCCATTATGATTATGTTTACGATCCAAACGCTGTCGGTGATGTCGGTAACCATTGCGATGGTGATGATTATGGTGATGATCAAAATTTTACCGTTGTGTCTGCATTGGTGAGTGTCTGTTTTGGCAAGTGGCCAACAATGTTGCAATGCCGTGTGTATGTGTGTGCCTATCCGAGGTTCCACCTTGGTTATTATCATCATGTTTTCTGGTTGGCTAGGTTATTGTCCATCATCATTATTTTTATGGTTACTATCCGATTATGATTGGCTACAATACCATCCAATCAATCAATCGAAACGAATCGATTCGAATCGGACCTATCCCTCTAAATCCGTTCGGCGAAAAATAAAAGTACGTTGCGCCAGGCGCCAAACATTGGAGCATCGGGCCAAAAACCTTCTCTCACCTTCTTGCTGTTTCGTTGCTTTCATGCTGTTTTCTTTGTAAATATAGGATTAGGAACAACAATCCATCTTGGCAATCATAATCATCATCATTATTATTGATTGTTATTATTGCTTTTGTTCATTTTTCGTTCAGTATTTCTTCGGTATCTTCTTGAATTGAGTTATCGAGTGGCAGGGGATTCGAGTATGTTGGCTGTTTGGTTCCAGTTTACCAATCCGCCACTCTGCCACCGTTCTGTTTTCGATTCGACCTTCATATTTGCGTATACCGAAAAACATTATCAATCGAGTTTGATGCTTTTTGCTCTTTTGATTCGAAACTGCGAATTTCATTTCGTTCAGTTTGGTCGGACCAGAAATTGTTACCTGTATGCTCGATAGAAGCAACAAGTTGAAGTTGAAGTTTGAAGCACCTTCGGCTCTTTTTTGGCTCTGTTTGCCTTTGGTTTTTTTTCATTTCTTTGATATTTATTATTATTGTTTGTCGTTTTCCAGGTAAATAAGTGACATAATTAATATCCTTCGGCAGTTTGTTTGTTTGTTTGTTTGTTTGTCTGTTCCTCTGTCTGTCTGTCTGTCTGTTTGTCGGTTATAATCCGTTTTGAAGCATGTCTATTGCATTTCGCTTTTCAATTTATTTTAAAAATAGCTCAAATTCGGAATCCGGAGCTCTTTCGACTCTCTGTCCCCTATGAAAGAGAGAAAGGTTCTTTCATCCTTTCTGTTTCTTTTATTTGTCGTTCCATATCGATCACCTGAGCAAAATAGCTGATGTGCAAAACCTGCAGCCTACAAAACGGGCACAGCTTCCCTAGCTAAATGACCAACGCAACAGGTTGAATTCAATTATTCTTATATAATCTTCGAGACGATAACCGAAAAAAAACCTCCACAATAAACGCGAGAAAAAAAGGAACCCGAAACCAGTAAAAATAACTCTCATACAGCACGGTGTGCGGCAGCGGAAATGTTTTTTTCCCAAAATGTTTGATTTTGGTTTATGGTTTTTTCCTACTATTTTTTTCCCTTCTCCTCAAAATTACCTCGATTGTCTGCACATCGCTAATATCCATTTCAATCAGTTTCCCAAGCTAAGAAAAACAGCGAATGAATTTTTTTTTTTTGAAGCGAAACAAGAAAGTCACGAGTTTGATTGATTGGTTGATGATATAAGCCGTTTTTTTTTCTTCCGAAAAATTGATTTCAATCCTTTCGGCTGCTGAACACCGCATGCCTGGCCAATTATTCTCTTGTGGCGCGCTTAAATTTCCTTGATTTGAACACGATCCGGAAACAATCAATCCATCATAATGTTTTGAGGAATATTCCCTCAATATGTTTTTGGATCGTTCCAAATCATTCTAAATGGCTTTGAGCTTTTTTGCCAAAATCCATTATCATCCGTTGTCTTCTTCTTCGTTGTTGTTGTTGTTCTTGTTGTCGGATCGATCCAATTGAGGCAAACCAAATGGGCAATTTCCCTTCAACCGGAGTAAAGTTGTGCCAAATTTGATTGTTATGACAACCTGAACGAGTTTTAATAATAATAATGATAATAGCAATCATAATTTTACTTTTTGCTGTTTGTTGGTTGTTGTTCTTTGCTTTCTGCAAAATCCATTAATCATATTTTTTTCTTCTTCTTTTTCTTTGTAACTAATGTTGTTTGGAGCGGATCATAAAATCCAATGCTGTGTACGTTTCCTTTTGTTCCAATATTTGCTCAACAGTACCACGGTGATGGTGATCCATGGATCTGTTCGTTCTATTTTGGATAAAGGAAAAAGCCATTTCATGCATGAATAGCGCCTTTGATAGATTTATGCTCCGACGCTTTTCTTCCTTTTCCTGTCATCCGCATTGTGCGCAACAACCTGTAGAATGGTGATTTCATAATCCGTTCCAAGGGAATGTATAACGTTGCTTGGATATCCATATGGACTGTCCATCACTTGCGTGGTGATGTGTTTGCCAGGACAAATTGATGGTGCTAATGGTGTAAATGTACACGGGTTTTAATGCAAAGTGCGTGCTACTTTGAATGAAACATAATTTGCTTCATTCTTGGAACCTTTTAGTTTAGTTTGAATCGGTACCAAAACAATACATTGACATGGTTGACATCAAAAAAAAAATAGAATTCACGTGTTTTTTTTCTGGAACAAAATCTACATTTTCAGCGTGTCGCAGAGCGAACGAGAAAGACAGCATCGCGGCAACAATGCTTGACATGTTTTCTTTCTTTTTCTGATTTCAATTTGAAGATTTTTCTTTTGGAAAAAGGACAACGCGCGTTTCGTTCTCGTTCTACAGAACACTTCAATTGAATTCAGCAAAGATTTTTGCCAGATTTTTCGCTCGACAAACTGCTTGCGACAAGCTAAAAGATTGTTGTTGCTACAAAGAACATCTAGTAGTCGCAAAAAAAGCAAAAATCTTCTCGACGAATCAATTTTGAAAGGCCATAAAAAATAGAAAAGAACGAAAATGTACAAAATGGTGTTATGCAATCGATGTCCTAATCGTTCCCGTTGATGTTCCATATGATTGTTCTTCAATTTGTGAAACACACACTATTGGATCCAACCGGCCAATCAGGTTGTGTAAGGGCGCATCATTCATCGATTCGTTCCAGAAATCGTTTCGATCAATTAATTTTTAGCGCCGCGCGTTGGCCCAAATATTAGCGTTTGGGAGATGTAGATCGGGCCGGTAATTAAACGCCTTCAAATGGAACTGAAAAAGAAAACAATGCTTGCACGCACGCACAACTCTTCTGAAGAAGAAAGAACGATAAAAACCTCAAACAATTATCCGAAAATAATCACCCGAATCGTTATTGGCCTAAAAGACAAAAAAAAAGAAGAAAATAAAAGCGTAGCTTCCTTATTATCTTTGTTGTCCCAAAAAGCATCGTACGCACACAAACACAGTAGAAACGGTTAAGTTGCCGGCGATCGGAGTTTCGTTAGAAAGATACGTTACGAAAGATATGGATCAAATTTCATTCAGATCCTGACATCCGAGAAGAAGATCAAGGAAGAAAGCGAAGAAGATCCATCAGATTCGCAGATGCAGGAAAAATGGAAACCCGAGAGGAGAAAAGCACTATCTACACACTTATTTTGGTTGATCACTTTGAAAAATTTGCATAATAAAATTGTCATCATTTTCACCGTACCGGCCTGTACGGCGTGTGTGTTCCGTTAGGTTTTGGCTGCTTCAGAGGGATGCAGCAAGAGAAGATGTTTGGCATGCGAGATCTGTGCAAGCGAAAAGCTTTCTGTTACATCAAACAAACTCGATGATAATCCCAGGCATCCATGTTAGATCAATCAAGCCACAGTGTTTGAAGTTGATCTTTGCCTGAAACAGTCCAGCAATTTCGGCTGGCTGTTTATTTTGTTCAGATTGATTTGATTGTTTCTCCAAAACGATCTTTTCGTTCTGTTTCTCATTTGTTTTTCAAATCAAACTAACAGGACTGGAACAAGAGATAGGTAAAGATTTAAACATTTTCGTCTGAAATTCGTGTATGATGTTAATGTGAAGACGGAGAAGAGAATGAAGTAAATATTTTGGAAGAAAACACACATTTTATGATGATTGTATTTGGTTTCACCGAACTTATCTGACCCAGATAGCTTCTTGGAGAGGATAACCATGTTGCCATCATTTGTTGATCGCCAAAACTTCGGCCATGTTGAACTTGATCTTTTCCGCCCTTTTGGAATTTCATTTTGGTAAAATCGATATCTTTTGATCTGTGATGATTTTTCATTCCATCTGGAAGACATTGATCATTGTTGTTCTTTCCTTTTCCTTTCAATCAAACGATCATCGTTTTAAATGGAATGTTTGTCCCGTTTAACGATCGCTGTTCGTAAATCATCGTCGTATTGCATTGTCTTGTGCCTTTGCCCATCGCCGGAACAGAAAACCATCAAATTGGCCATTTTATTCGGATGCAAAACCGCTTAAACATTTACCATGTTTTCCTCAATTTATTTTCAATTTTTACAAAATTCATTTCTCTTTTGTTCGCAAGTTTTTTGGCTGATTATCCTAATAAATTGTTCATGTGCTTTCCTCCATTTTCCCCTTCCGTTTTGTGATCACCACAGCAAGATGAGAATTTCATTTTGGCCGCCTTATTTGGTGCCATCGAAGAAGGAAACCTTCATTCCATACAAGAACTATTCACAGCCACGTCCAACATTGATCCGAATCAATGTAACAAGGTTGGTTTTCATAAATTAATTTCATTCATATTTTCAAATCACATTTTTGAGTTTCCTCTGCGCAAATCCCACCCACCAAACGAGCAAGAAAAACCAATGCGCCTCCTACGATTGAATTGCAATGCTTGCTATCATACGTGTGTTCATCATTTTGGGCGTCTCTCTCTCTTTCTCTCGCTCGTTGCTTGTTGGCTGAAAAAATCGCCTATATTGCTAGCTTATTAATTTAGCTTGGTTTCGATACCGCCCTCACCAGTTTTGCTGGTGATTGTGATTGGTTCGCGATCAATCCCAGTCATCATTCATTACAGTATATAGCACAAGTAATTCATGTTACGACCACTAGGATCTCTGGTGGATTGACCATCAAAACTTTATAGTGCACCTTGAAAAATAGCTTTTGGAATAGAACTTGTTGCTATTTTTCGCTCTGCAAGCAACGGTTAGGCATAGATGGATTTATAGATAGAAGAATGTCCATAAAAAAAATCAATGTAATCTATTTCTCACCGAAAAAAGAAACAAATACAAATGATAAATAGATTTAGCTTTTATCTTCGAATTTGGGAAAAAGCACTTTGGCGCGAGATTTTCTCGTTTCAAGTGTTTGAAAATGTTCTAGTTTTTTTTCTATCACGTTGCTTTTATTCTTAACAATCCAATTTTTTTATTTATTTCTCAGAATCCTCATGCTAGGACAGTTTTTTTTTGTGTAGCGTGTGACATTTAACTTCGAAGATCGTTTCGCGTTTTTCGCGGGAGAGAGAGAGATCCATCATGGCCGTCGATGTCCAGTATTCACACCGTCTATGGTGATGGCTAGTTTACTGTTTCTTTTTTGTTGTTGTTGCTTTTCGTTAGTAATAATGATCCAAGTTCCACTTTATACATGGTAGCAGCAGCAGCAGCAGCAGCAATCTTTCGTTTTATTCGTCTTCTTCTTTTTTGTTGATGTTATTATCCGCACACTTTAATTATCTTGACCTTTTTTTCTGTATTCACCATTCGGCTTCAAGCCAACGGTGTTCGTGCAATGATTGACTATCTTTGTGCTCCCGGTGTGTCTTGATCGTTGCTTATGTATTGATGTTTGGTAATCAAATACTGTTGATCACCGATCCACAGATCCCTTAATCTCAATCTGTCCATCTCCGCCATTCCTGGACAATGTCCAGATGCGTAGTCGATTGGAGCTTGTTTTTTTTCTAATTGTTAATGCTTTTCTCCCCTTTGTTTGGATCTTTTTGGAACAATAGCACGGAGAATCATTGCTGCATTATTGCGCCGGGTTAGGACAATTGGAAATATTCAAATTTCTATGCAAAATCGGTGCAGATATCAACACTGTCGATGATGTAAGTATATATTTGTTCTTGGGGATGAACAATACGCCGCGGATACCTGAAGCTAGGATGAGGATGTTTCGGCGGATGAGAAGCCGTTGTTTTCGGGATGTGAAACATCCTCGACAACATTGTGGCAGTATTGCGTGTGAATAGACAATGATAATCTTTTTGGCCAAGGATAGGAAAACAGAGGAAACACAAAAGCCTAGGAGGAAACATTGCAATATTACACAACAACAATAATCACAATAATCCCAAGACGTTTCGCAATTTGGATCACACAGAGGAAAACAGAGATTTTCAAGATCAACCATGGGAAACAATGGAAAAGTGACAAGTTGTTTCATCTCTGATACACACACACACACACACTAGGCCAGGATCGTTGATCGATCCACCTCTTACATCACCTAGTTATTATAGTTATTTGACTTAACCTGTATCAATTATTTTGTTCTCCCTTCATCTGTCCTGTAATCAATTATAGCAAGGTGATACGGTAGTACATTGGGCCGCCAGACAAAATCATTCCAATATTATACGATATGTTTATGAACAAACAGCATCGATCGAAATGTTAAACAAGGTAAGCCCCCTCTCTTGGCGAACAACTTGAGGATTCACAAACACTTGTTGAATGCGAGAAAAAGAAACAGAAAAAAGAACATAAATATTAATCGAATAATTATTTCCCATTTTTTTTCTTGTTTCTTGTTGTGTATCAGAATTTAGAAACACCATTGCATGTGGCCAGCAGATATGGTCATGTGGAGGCTGTTGAACAGCTATGTAAATGTGGTGCCAACATCAATGCCATTGATGAAGTATGTAATTGTTGCATACATCCATTCAATTTGAACCAAAAAATAACAACAATTTTTCGTTTTCCATTTCTTATTGAAAAGCATGGCGAAACCGCCATCCTCATAGCTGTTTGGCATGGGTTCCCAAAAATTGTACATATTTTGGGTGAAATCGGCGCCGATACCAACATCAGAAATAAGGTTAGTAGCGGTGGTGGTTTGTTGATGATGGCCGCTTTCGGTGATATGGCCTACCAACCCGAAAGTTTTTTCCATTGCTTGTCCTACTTTCGTTTCGTTTCGTTTATCGTTAATTCATTCATTCCCATTTTTTTTGTCTTTTCTCAGGAAGAAGAAACCGCCCTTCATGTTGCCTGCGCTAGGGGACATTATGAATGTGTTCGTTGTTTATTGGACGCCGGAGCCAATGCAAATCTTCGTAATAAGGTAAATTTTGTTTTTGAATTAACACACAATAGCCAACACACTTCCCAGGTGCCTTATTGTCTGGCGTGAGAGATATCTTTTCATTACCTGGATCCAACAATGTCAACCTGTTGTTTCTGTCAGTAACCAGTTTGGCCTGCATTTATAGCTTTTTTTTGTTAATTTTGTTTCCATAGAATTCTTACACTCCGTTGCATCTGTCACTGAAGCGTCAACATTCAATGGTGGCCATTTTATTATTGAAAGCAGGCGCCGATTATGAATTACCGGATGATAATGGTGAACGTGCCATTCATTATGCTGCCCGTTATAATCTAGTGTCCATTTGTCAATGGTTATGCCAAACCAATCGTTGTATGGTCAATGTACCGAATAAACACGGTTTGTATCCGCTTCATATTGCCGCCAAAAGTGGTCACATTGAAATAGTCCGGACACTGTGCTTAGCCGGCAGTGTTGTGGACCAAAAAGATAAAGATTCAATCATACCACAAATATGTGCCATTGCTCAAAGCCACAATGATATTGCCGATCTATTGACACGTTTGAGAAATGAAAGACAAAAAGAAGAATTCATTGCACAGTTGATACCGATCCAGGCCACTAATCAACCATTGCCTAGGATCAAGCTGAAGATATTCGGCCATTCTGGTAGCGGGAAATCCACACTGATCGAATCACTCAAGTGTGGCTACTTTAGCAGTTGGTTTAGGCGATCCAAGGTTCTGAATACTAGCACGTTGAAAAAGAATCCACACCATCAGAGCATCAGCAGTGTTCTTTTGGCCAACAGTAGTCATAACAAGAATCAAATGAACCACAATGGTGATCAACGGAAATCACAGATTCCCACGATCAGTAATCTGGTCAATGGTCGTTTGCTTTCGGTGCCTTCCATCAACCATGATAGTGATAATAATTATAGTAACACTAATAGTAGTAATAACCATAATCAACACCTTTATCATCCTCATCCGCAACAATGTGAAACCCATACCAAAGGAATCGATTGCCAACAAATGTACATTTCCGGCGTAGGTGATCTAAGTGTTTGGGAATTTAGCGCCCATCCAAGCTACCATCAGGTGTATGATCATTTCATCGGTGACATACACTGTCTTCATGCCTTGGTTTTTCGTCTTTGTGATTCGCTGGAAACACAATTGGAGAACATTTTATTTTGGCTTTATTTCATCCAAAGCCGTATGCCAATTGTTGAGCCATTATTATACTGTGGTAAAAGTCAACAACATGCCAAAATCATTTTGATAGCCACCCATGCTGATCTAGCGCAGCAAATCTATTCGATGGATGAGATTGAACAAAACCTTCAGCAAATCATGGAGAAGGTTTCGGAAAAATTCAAAAACGTTTTCGATATTTATGCCAATATTTTCATGATGGATGCTAGTGTGGCCGGATCGGCCGGCATGAAACAATTGAAACAGTATTTAAGTCAAGCCAAACAATCGGTGGTACAAGAATTACCTACAACCACCGGTTTTCTGGACTCGGTTCTGACATTTTTGAACTTGTTCCGTAAAGTTTCGCCAAATTTTCCGGTGTTAAGCTATGATCAATTTAAAAACATGATACGTTCACAGATCAATCCATTGTCTAGCGAAGATCATTTCAAAGAACTAGTCCAACAGCTAGAGATTATGGGCGAGATTGTCTTCCTGAAATCCACCAACGTGACCAACTATGATCTTCTAGTTTTGAATCCGAAATGGCTGAACTGTGATATTGTTGGCAAACTGTTGCTGATGAAAGATGATCCAAACTATATGATCAATTTGAACAAGACCCGTATAATGGGCATTTATTCTATTGATGAATTTCAGGAAAAATTCGACGATATCGATGCAATGGATTTGTTACAAATGCTAGAGTTATTGTCGATTTGTACGCAAAATGATCGTTCTGGTGATATTGAATATGAATTTCCTTGTTTCATACTTGCTGGCGATATGGAAGAGGTTTTGGATCGATTCCAATATCAAGATAATTGCTGCTATCATGGTATCGTTTTCCACTGCGAACGATCCATGCCGCAATGTTTTGGTTCCATATTGACCAGTGTGTTCCCCCGGATTCAGGTCAATCTACGGTCAGAGTTGAGGAAGCATCCCACCTACAATGTTTATGATCTTCATAATTGCTTCAAATTCAGCTACTTCAATGTGGAAGAAAGTAACCTTATGGTTGTGTTTTCTTTGAACACATTGGATCAATCCATCGAGATACGATTCTGTGGACCGTACGACAAACGAAGAGAGTGCTTCTTTTTCATGCAAGAAATGGTGAAGATTGTCGAGCTGACCATCGCTCAATGTATACCCGGATTCCATGTGGCCAAATCATATCTATCGCCCACCCAAATCAAAGATCAAAGAGAAAATCTCAGCCATTATAGTTCTTGTTCATTGATGAAATCATTGTTGATCAATGGTAATGAACGTAAAACCAATAGCAGTTTGTTGAAGAAGAAAATCCAAAGCGATGATGAATGCTGCGAAGAAAGAATCGGTGATATTCTTTGTTTCGGCATCAACGACCTGAACGAGATCAATGTGAACAGCGGTGAACCAACATTGGCCAACGAACTGCACTCTTCGAATCTTTCGTTGTGGACCAAACAAAAGCTATGCTCATTATTGGACCCACCGGAACCAATTGGTCGTGATTGGTGTATGTTTGGTATACTGTTGGGTATGACTGATAAATTACCAAAACTGGATCCAGGCGCCAATGCACCATTGAGCCCAACCGCCAGAGTCATCGAAGAATGTGTTCGTAATGTCAATTGTACTATCAAAATGTTGGTAGAAAAACTGACCGAATTGAATCGTTTCGATTGTGTCGATGTGATCCTACAAACTGGTCCATTATTACGAATGTTTCCGCTGAGTTCATTACCCGAAGAAGGTATCGTTTATAATGATGAATCATCGCATACCAGTCTTGGTGTTAGCACATTGTCCCATACATCCAGTTCTAATCTATCTCGGTGATCCCGAAGATTCGCCTTCTCTTGCCTAACCTTTTCTTCAAATAATCTGTCAAATGTGCCAAAAAACGTTTGAATTTGTATAACGATTGATGATTGATTTATCGGTTTTTTGAATAAAGTTTCATAATTAAAACAGAAAAAAAATTCAAATAATGTCGATGCGGAAGTTTGGAGTTTGGCGCCAAATAAATTCGAAAAAATGATTCGAACAAATTGCATGCGCGTACTCTACGAATGGTAATAGCAATTTTTTTTTGCCTGAAACTCGTGAGTGTGCTTGCGAGTTTTGTTCCTATTGCGTTCTTAATTGATTGTTAATGAGTTGAAATTCGAATCAAAATTCATTGAAAATCCTTTTGTTTCCACTAGAAGATTTGTTCCAATTTTCCAATTCATTAACCCGAAAACATGCGAGCAGGATTATTGTTCAATCGTTTGAAGAATCGTGACGATTTTGTCACTCGTACGAATGTTCCTATTGATAATGAACCGAACTCAACGGATGTTAATGAAACAACCGATGAGGTTGTTGTCGTAAATGGAAACAAAGACTCGGATATCGAAATTGACTCCAATCAACTAAAAGAACAGAATCTTGTCTTGGATGAAATCATCGTGGAAACCAGAGATGAAAAAAAAGAATCAACACAAAAACAAATCCTTCCGGAACCGGAGTTGATGAATGGAATGGATGAAGAACATACCGTTTTTGAGTGTGAAGAGTTTATCGATTTGGATAATTCGAAACAACTTTCAATTATTGACGAGTCAATCGGTTCAATCGATTCAGATTTTGATTTAAACATACAGCCAATTTCGATTGAAAATGGCCACAAAGAACCGAAAATTTCGTTCGAAGGCTCCGATGTAAGCTCCAAAGACGAATATGAATTTGTTGTGAAGATTCCCAATGGCCAGAATTTGGATGATGAAGTTGAGGTGAAATTTTCTACTTTTGATAAAAATATTGGTGAAAAACTTGAGAATTTGTTAACAAAATTCGATTTCAATACTTTATCAACCAAAAAACCACCGTTGTCCAATGATGATTTTGAACGATTCTTGGGTAAGAATATCAATCTATTCCTGAATAAACTGACATCTTTTCTCACATAGGATATGATGAACAAACAACATCACCGCCTTCGGTTAACATTGATTGTGGCGGAGATTCAGTTCGATCACCGTTTTCGTCGTCATCAATAACAATATCCGGCAATAATCCGATCAACAACATTAACAACACAAATGCTACACGAATCACTTATGATCGAGAAACAATTCTTAGCTTGAACAAAAATCATACACTGATAGATTTGAAAGATTCCAGAGTGATTAGAGACATTTTGAGACAGCGTTTAAATCTATTTCGTTTTTGATTAAGCTCGGTTTTTCCATTAAAGAATCGCTTTACTTTATTTGTAGAATGTTTGTCAGCTAGTGAGCAGCCAAAAAAATGTACCTTGAAATAATTCCTAATTAAAATAGAACTTATCATTATTGTCATGTGTATTATTATTATTGTTGTTGTTATTATTATTATTATTATTATTGTTGTTATTACAACAACTTAGATAACAATTTTGGTCACTGTTTCCTCCAATGTTCTCTCTTACATTATCGCCTGTTGCAGAAGTGTTTGCTGTTGGATTTTCATTATTGTTGATTGTTTGTGAATCTAGATTGAAAATTTGATGAATATCTGGATCATTATTCTGTGTTTGTGGATCATAATGATGATTGTTAATAATTAAATTGCTGTTAGAATGATGATGATGATTATCAAAACTTGGATTCTCTTGTGTTTGCTGATGAGGTTGCATGAGGCCTAAACAATCAAAATCATATTGCTGATGTTGAAGAGGATTTCTGTCATCCTTGGGTTCAAGATGATCGTTGATGGTCGTGGTGATGGTTTGAAATGATTGAACTAGCTGACTGCTGCTATTAATTATGGTTAATTGTGTTCTTGCAGCGAACACATCAATACCGTTTATAATTGCTTGATGGTGGTTGTTAACATCATCATTGAATGTTTGCTTCAATCTTCGATAGTATCGATTAATATTTCCATATCTAGATAAATCATATTTGAAATCGTTGGCAAATTCCAGGCTACAATAAATAGAGAAATCCGCCAACGTAATATGATTATCAGCAACGAATTGATTTTTGGCCAAAACCGAATCCAAATAATTCAATGCTGAAATCACCTTACGTTCTTTGGTGGTGTTCAAAAATTTAGGCCCTTCACCTTTGATCGGTATCAGGAAATCGCCTAGGGTACGATTCAATACATTCAAATCGAATTGCATAAAACGATCCACGATTCCACGTTTTTTAGCATCACGAGGATAGACAATATTATTGGGAGCATATTTATTGGCTAAATAAGACATTATAGCGCGGCTTTCCCATAGCACAAAACCATTGTCATTGATGGTTGGTAGACAATGTTGTGGATTCATTTTCACAAACCAATCCTCTTTTTGTTCGCCTGTAAAAACATCAAAGTTTCAGAACTAAAAGATCCATAGATTTGACACAATCATTATTCACCTTTCATCAGATCCACATGTATCAATTTGACGTTGATATTCAAATATTTAGCCGCCAAAATCACCGCCCTACACGCTGGCGATGGTGGTGCAACATACATATCGATCGGTTTCATCATGATTGAATTGGATTTCGTCTTGCTTTTATTTCCTAGTTAAATAATCGAGACACACGGACCACTTAGAGCTGAATAACTTGGGAAAAAATTTAGGATTTTTCACCATTAAGACGGTGGTGATAGAAATTCCATGGTTGGTTGAATGTACATTTTTTTTGCATATAATATCATCAGGCTTTTGGTGTATTTAACTTCGTCTTTGTTTGGTGTCTTTGCATACCCGTATAACATTGAAAATCTAATCTAATCCTCATGGTAACCTTGGTTGCGTGCACATATTAATATGATTAAAACAAAATTGACAGATATGACCAAACAAACAACGGTGGCTTGGACTTTGACATCAAGACGGAAAAAGTAGGAACAGGAATCTAAAATTAATAGAAAAGAGCTAAATTTTGATGTGTTTCGGTTGAAATACCAACCCGGAACAAAAGTTCCCCGGTCAGGTTAATCATCGGGAAAAACCAGGCTACTGGTATAAAAACGGATCAAGCATCGATAAAATGGCTGTCATTAGCCTATTAATCGATCATTTCGGATCATTTCAGATCATCGCTTTATCTAAGAATGTATTTGCCATTTTTATTCTTCATCGTTTCTGTGGTTGTGTACGACCACGGTCCCTTGCCAATTATGGCTCAGATTCGGCTCACTGAAACCAATGCAGAGCCTTTGGTATCGAATGCAACATTGTTGTTCAATTATGATAATCAAACAACGGAAGCGTTCCCTGATGAAACTACAGAAACGCTCGACGATGATGAAACAGAACGGAAACGGAGAACAACTTCCATCACGACTACAACCCAAAGAACAACGGCCACAACATTACAGACTACCAATTCCACCAGAACGACTACAGCATTTTCTATAACCACGCCTGTATCCAGTATCAAACCAAAAGCTAGGCCTAGACCCAGACCACCAATGATTGTTCCGATTCCAATTAAAATTCCTTTAAAGGGACCAAGAATCTCTCGACTTTCAAGATTTCCCTTTAGATTTCCGTTTTTTCGAATTTTTCGTTAGAAGATGGACAGTCCGATTTGAATTTTTTTAAAAGGGATTTCATTTAATTTTCTCTACCTAGATGGCAGCACTAGTAGATTTTTTTTCTTTTTAAATTTTTGTCCCTAAAAAATTTATGGAGAATGCCATTAAAATATTTTTCATCAAATAAAATTTCACCTTGAAATAAATGGTTTAAAATCTATCCATCTGTTTGGATTTTGTTGGAAATTTCAATGTTTGCCAACACTGGTTGCCAACATTTGAAATCCGTGTTTAATTAATCCGGTGTGGCTGGTTGACACCAATTGAATGCACCATAGAGATTATACGGATGAAAATTCAGGCCAAACATAGAAAGAGAACAAATAATTTAAAATAAAGCTTTTAAAAAGAACAAATTGCTAAGCATTTTTGAGATGTGGTTGCGGTGTTGTCCGATTTAGTTTCGTGTTTAATATTTTCAAGATTTCGATTTCTAGATTTACAAGCGTTTGGTGTTGTTTTGCAATGCAATGGAGCCGGTAATTCATGTTCCAGGTTTGAAATTATTGTTTGGAGTCATTGTATTGATTTTATCCAATCATCCTAAGATACATGGTGCTAGTGAGTTTATTTCGATTCTGTGACCAATCATACTTAGATTTCTTCCATCTTGGCAGAAAACTTCGACCGAACTATTGAGATTCAAAATGCTTCTAATAAATCTACAACAACTATTTTTGAAGATGATTTGGATGGAATAAATCTCGAAGACGAATATAATGAAATCAATGATATACCTATTCCCAAGCCAAACGAATATCCTGTTGATTATAATCCAACCAATGACCGACCGGAAAATGGATACACGAATGTTCAGCCTACGACAGCGCCTGAACCTAGTTCATCTGAATCTCTCAAGAAAAGTGTTCCAATGTTCACTGTAATGGTAATGGTATCTATTCACATTTGGAATCCAGTTAGAATCTAATTGATGAATCCGATTAATCAATCCTAAAGTTTATAATTAAAGAACATTTTCAAAAAAAAACTTTTGATTCCTCATTCGAATATGTTTTTAGTGTTTTCGGCATTGCGCACGTCCAGTACAACAATTCAGCTAGTGTCAATTGTCAAGTGACCGCCTCTTTTGCATGTCCTCTTCTGCTTTAGAGAGCTACAAGTCATCTACAGTCAAAGTTAGAAAAGACAAAGTCAAACAAATTGCACGCGCAAGAAAGAGAGGAGAGAGGAGGAGACTTGGATGATAGAAAACGTATCCTCCTTTTTTCAACTTTGAAAAGGGTTGAACCAGGTCAGGAGCTATGGAAAAAAACCTTGGCGAGCCACAGCGGCTCATTGGAAATGGGTTGGGCATCCATAATGCATAATTTGAACTTGAAAACTAGAATTTAGTACCACTAGATGGTGACATTGAAGTTTTTTTTTGAAAAATCCATTAAAATTCTCAACATAGTTTTCGGTAGAAGACCTTAACAAAAAAAAACGTCTTGGAAACTTGTCATAATAAAATGGGAAGTGGAATTTTTGTCACGGATAAAGAAAATGGGAAAATCCATTGAATAGGCCAAAAGATATATTGTTAGTGATACAAGGAATTTCAGGAATTGAAGCAAATGATTGATTTATGGCGGGACTTGCATCTGGTGGTGGTTCAAATCCTGGTTTATGGTTATTTATACAAACCTTGATCTAGTTCTCGCTCTCAAATTTTCTTACACCATTTTCTTTCTTAAAGCTTTGAGATTGAACGAGTTTACTTTTTAAAAAAATTTACTTGACAAAAAATCAACCACAATGAGATCTAATCATCTTTTTGGGTATTCGTTTACCTGTTGGTTCATACTGGCAATGAACCTTTTGGTTTTATCGAAATATTCGATGGTCGGTTGTACACGTAAGTGGATCGTTTATTTCCGGGACAGTTTTTCTAACAGTATTTAGATAATCAGCCATCCAAACTCATTATTCTGAGAATGATCATGAAGTAATGGAGGGAAGAAAGGTCATTGATGTCTCCAATTCTGGACTAAAACAACAGGCTTTAGGTGAAAAATATCTAGCTGAAGATAACTTGCTGCTGAAAGATACTTCAGATTCTACAGAAACATCGGATTCTTCAGATACTACAGAAACATCGGATTCTCCAGATTCTCCAGAAACATCGGTTTCAACCGAGACTACCGAAACCTCCGTATCGACCCAAAGTCCTATAACATCGGATTCTTCAGATACAATAGAAACATCGGTTCCCACAAGCACTACAGAAACCTCCGTATCATCCGAGACTACTGAAACATCGGATTCTCCAGAAACATCGGTTTCAATCGAGACTACTGTAACATCGGATTCTCCAGATACTACAGAAACGTCGGTTCCCACAAGCACTACAGAAACCTCCGTATCATTCGAGACTACTGTAACATCGGATTCTCCAGATTCTCCAGAGACATCGGTTTCAACCGAGACTACCGAAACCTCCGTATCGACCCAAAGTCCTATAACATCGGATTCTCCAGATACAATAGAAACATCGGTTCCCACAAGCACTACAGAAACATCGGTTTCAACCGAGACTACTGTAACATCGGATTCTCCAGATTCTCCAGAGACATCGGTTTCAACCGAGACTACCGTAACATCGAATTCTCCAGACACTACAGAAACATCGGTTCCAACCGAGACTACTGTAACATCGGATTCTTCGGACACTACAGAAACCTCCATATCAACCCAAAGTCAGGTAACATCGGATTCTTCAGATACAATAGAAACATCGGTTCCCACAAGCACTACAGAAACATCCGTATCATCCGAGACTACTGTAACATCGGATTCTTCAGATACTACAGAAACTTCAGTAACAACCGAGACTACCGTAACATCGAATTCTCCAGACACTGCAGAAACATCGGTTTCAACCGAGACTACTGTAGCATCGGATTCTCCAGATACTACAGAAACATCGGTCTCAACCGAGACAACCGTAACATCGGATTCTCCAGACACTGCAGAAACATCGGATTCTTCGGACACTACAGAAACCTCCATATCAACCCAAAGTCAGGTAACATCGGATTCTTCAGATACTACAGAAACATCGGATTCTTCAAATACTACAGAAACATCAGTTTCCTCAGACACTACAGAAACTTCCGTATCAACCCAAAGTCAGGTAACATCGGATTCTTCAGATACTACAGAAACATCGGATTCTTCAAATACTGCAGAAACATCAGTTTCCTCAACCGAAAAACATTCTCCAAAAACTACATCAATAACTCCAAGTAAATCAACAACAGCGATTCCGAGCAGGCCAACAACATCAACAACAGCGATTCCTAGCAGACCAACAACATTAACAACAACTGCTAACAAAACTGAATCAACAACTACGAAAAAACCCGAACAGCCAAATTCAGCTTTGTCGGTCGCGGGAAAATTTCCGGAAATTTTCTTCATTATGATTCTGTCGGCATTCATGAAATTAATCTAAATTTGTCCAAATTTAAAACCCAAATATCTTATTCTTCCAAAATCTTGATATGATTGCAAACCATAGTCCCGATCATTAATGAAAATGCAACGATAATCTCGATAATTAATGCCAGACAATTATTTTTTCACACACTTATTCTAGGTTTCATTTTTCTTAATATGATTGCAATGCAACGAAATAAAAACAAGAGGTGATATAGGATTTCATCGCTTAAATCCTCTTTGGGATTACCAAATTATCTTTGGGAATCCTAAGTCTTGTTTATGCGGTTGCTCCATAAATCCAACTGCGTTTTATTGTTTAAATGGTATCAATAGAGAATAGAAGAAAATTTTTCTTTTTCAGGGGGCTTCAAAATAGTTTCGTCAGTAAGAGTGTGGTGTTGCGTGCAGTATTCCTACTTTTTATATCATTTTTGGATTAAGTAATCTTGGGATTTGTCTTCCGGTCGACAAAAAAAACTTTAAAAATGGAAAAGTTTGAACAAACAAAATTGAGTTTTTATGAGTGTGAGTGTGTGCGGGTAGAGGAAAGTTTTTAAGAACCGGCTGGTGATTCGTTCTGTTGGACTTCAATTGTTGTTGGTATTACCTGTTGATTCGCGAAGCTTGTGCCATTCAGCAATCTGTCTTCGAGGAGATTTGATAACTTCATGCCAATGCTTTTCCGTTGTTGGTTGGCCAGTTTTGGAACCGATCTCAATTTTGCCAATCAATTCATTACGTGTAACACGATCATGATCATACACCATGAATTGTAGACGAATATTATCCAAACCTTCTTCGGGCGGTATATCGAACACGAAGCTTTCATTGAAAACCGGACTCAATGTTCGTTTTTTGGTGTGTGTCCGTTTCTTGGAAATTCGTTCATTTTTGTAGAACACATAGATCTTCACATACGGGTCTAATAATGGCGGTGTAACAAGAGAATAACCAAATGGTAATTGAATCAAATGTTTACACAATGGGCAACGACCATTACCATAATGATCATCTTCAAAACACAAAACGCTTACCACAAAGTCCAGTTAGGTCCATTTTGGGCAAATTTCTGGCCTTCAAAATGACCACCGTCAATCGGTTGGCTATTGGCTGATAGCATAATGATACCAATAGTTCACCAAGATCATGGATCTTCAGCTAAAGAGATTGTGTGTTCACAAGACAAACATTCGTCAAATAATCAGATCAAGGATCCACAGACAGGTGTGTGTGTGTGTGTGTGTTTGTGTGCGATTTTGGAGTTTTGGTTTCCCGAATGAATAAAACAAATATTTACCTTATTACCACACGGATGTAAATCTTTACAAAGCGTTATCTGTTTATCTAACGAATCAAATTCAGATTGATTAAGACGGTAAACAATCTCGCCCAGAATTTCATCTCTGCTGAAACGATCAAAATTAAGCACCACAAAATGTATTGTTAAATTTTCCAACATATTCGCTGTTATTCCATAAAATGTAAACTCTTCATTGTAGACCGGATTCTGAGATTTGCGTAAAACTCGTGTTTTGGCCTTTGGAACAACAGTATATTTGAATTATAATTAACAAAATCATGATCCAAACCGATTTCTCACCTTGTGCTGCTTTTCCGGCAACAATTGCATCTTTACATATGGATCCAATGGACCATTTTGATCTTTTAGCATCAAATCTTGGCAACGGATGATCACCACACACAGTGCTCTCTTCTCGTAGCTATATTTCAATCTAAAATGTAATTTTCCCAAAGATTTTTGCTGCTGTTGACTATTACCACTGGCCTTCAATGCTTCGGCTGGCTGCTCAGTTTGTGCATTGTGTGATGGTTGTTGATCACCAACATTACACTGATGCTTGTCCACAGTGTCCTCGATGGTAACTGTTGTTTCTGTTTTTGCCATTGATGTGTGGCCACAGTTTTTCGGGATTTTCTCTTCGATTGGCGAACATTGTTGTGAATTGTGGGCGCTAGAATTATTCGAACCACCAATCACTTTGGTTGATTCTGATCTATAATCAACGTTTTTGTTCCTTGATGTTTCATCATTGGCTGAAACCACAATCCAAAAAAGCAGATTGAGAAAAAATTTGTCCGAATTTCACTAGAAAAAAACATACGAGATGAGAATCCACTATTGGATTGTTGCGGATTGGTTGGACTTGGACTTTTCTTATTGAATGGATTCACCTGTGATGAACTTGGACTTCGAACGGCCGGCGTCTTTTTCACCATGAACGATTTCTCCAACGGAATCTCTTTGTTAAGCAACAATATTTTATTGTTGGCCGCCGATGTTCGATGTGCATCAGAAAAATCGTGATAGGGGCCACGTTTACGGTAGTAATAAATTGATGCAAACACCACCAACAAAAGGAAACCGCTTATCATGGATATGGTCACCAGAAACGCTGCATTGGAATCATTCAGGTCGGATAGGCCCAAAACGGATCCGGTTGAATCTGTCAAAGGAAATATTGGTTTATCTGAATAAGACCTGAATAAGATCTAGGATTCATTTACCAGTCGTTTCAACCGGAATAGTTCCGCCGATCAGAGATTTTTTCCATTTCTGATTCAAAATCGCTTCATTCTCTTGCGCTTGTTGTGGTTGATGATCATGATGGTTCCTAAAGCTGATTGATCGATGATGGTCAATCGGATCGAATTTGAACGGATTCTTGATGTACATCTTGTACCACAAGTTTTCGACAGGATAGATGTTCTCCTTTTTCTAAAACAATTGAAACATGATTTCGATTATTGAATCGCTGTTAGGGTTGCCGTAGCAGAAGAGAATCCACTTATTTCCGATTTTATTTTCTATAGAAAATGGAACAAAACCGATGCAGAACAATGCAAAAGAAGAACAAAGAAAATGATAGGCCAAACCAAAACAATAGAATTCAGCCCCCAGAATGAAAAGAATCCTTGGATCTTGGATCGAAAAAAAATGGCGCCTACGCTATTCCTCTCTCGACTCTCGAGATCAAACAAAATGTCACGACTGAAAATATCAAAGTTACAATGAAGAAGCTTGCGACTGAATTTTGGAACACACACGCCAACACGAACCAACACCTTTATCGGGTTTTAGTAGCTACAATGGTTAGTTGGTTATTGTTTGCGTGAAACTGTCCCTGGAGAGTGGTTCTACAAACAGAATCAATGGAGAAACCAAAACAATATAAAGAACCATTATGAAAAAACAACTCATCAAACCAAAGTACTTTTTTGGATGGTATTATTATATCAATGACGTCCAACAGAATCCGTATGCAGAGAACAGAACTGCGGTCGAAAACTTCTGGCTGCTTCTGGGGAAATATAATTGGATCGAGTTGCCTTTTTTTATCGTACCACCATTATTTGCTTGGTCTCTGTCAATAGTAATCAAAACTTTTGGAAGCATAATGATTGCTTCATCTCCTACAACAAAACCATCAATGCTCCAGAATATATAGCACCCCTGTTACGATGGAGATGCATCGAGAGAAAGAGAGAACTAACATGAATATTACTAGAGCGCCCTGAAAGCCCATACACCATCTTGCCATCTTGGATCGATTTTGGATCGTGCCAACGTCATCGCATGAAACTCTTGATCATTAAAATCTACCCACACATGCATCGAATTCGATACCGTTGTGCTACAAACGATATTTGTCAATGCCGAAACAAAAGAGAATAAATTGCTATATGGAATATGGAACCAGGCGCCTGGGCGTCATGCGCCCTTCTCAAATTGAAGACCATTCGGAGACTGTGAGATGGCTCCGGAATTGCTTATATAGCAGGATAATGAGAAGAATCTTGTTTTTCGTGCCAAGGGAATTGCAAAAATGGCAAAAAAGAAAAAACCGATCCGGTTTGAAGAGTGTTTTACCATGAAATTCTGTTCCATTTGGACCAAAAATTAAACTATCCAAAAACCTTGCAATTAGTTGAGGGATTTGGTTCAATATGGGCAAAAATCGGATTCTGATCGCACCAAAAATAGCATACTAAACATGGTATGCTTTGTTTGCCTGCAAATTCAAGTTTCCAGGATCTCCTATTACAATCAAAATTTGTTCCACAAAGTTCCAATGCGGAAACCAAAGATCGTAAAAGATGATTAAAAATGCTTTCGATCCTGTAAAGATATTTCACAACTTTCCCATCTGACCGAGGAATTAAGACAAAGTCAAACACCCTGTTACTTCCTGTTTTGTTTCCTTTTTTTAAGCTCCACCTCTGTCTTTGCTAATTTCTCTCTTTGGCAATCGTATAAAGAGATCTCAATTGATTACTCACTATTTTGTTGGTCTTCTTTTTTGCTTTGTAATAACTTATAACCCCTTGATCGCTCCACCTCCTAATAGCTAATAGCTTATAGCTTTCCTCTTTCTGGCTCTCTCTCTCTCTCCTTTCTCTGTGTATGGATGAACTGATTTGGGATGGTTTAAAGCCGCCCAATCGCAATTTGTGTAACAAGTTTCGTTTGTCTCGCCTTTGTTCTTTCATCAATAGTTTTCATGTGGTTCACCTCCTTTTTTGGGATCCTCCTCCTTCTCCTCATCGCTATCATCATCCCTTTTCCTTTCCCTTTTGAAATGAATCCAGGTCGTTGACATAGTTATGTAACACACAAAAGTGGAAATGTTAGTCCATTTTCTTTTCTGCCCGAACAGTCTGGTCTGGTCTGGTCTGTCTCTGTTTCTTTTTTTCGCGAAAGAGATCAAGAGAGAAGAAAAGACTTGAAGAGTCTAGAAAATAAAAACGATTGCATGTGAAAAATCTAATTCAGGAAAACGTGTATAACTTGTTGCTGTTGTTGTTGTTGTTATTGTTGTTGGAACAAGAAAGTAATGGACTAAAATTATGATGCAATCAGAGAGTTCTAACAGCCTGAAAAAGATGATGCTAGATCATTTGTTAAATTGCATTTTCAATTCAAACTTCGCTTCAAGACGACCAACATGGGAGGCTCCTCAGAACAACCAGTAATCACAAAAACAATCCTTAGATCCAACAATGAAAAAAAACCATCGACCGATGACCATAACCCATTCATTGTTAGTGGAAAATATGAATGGCATTTTAAATGGAGCAACATCATCATTCTGTCTTTGCTCCATTTGGCAACGGTAGCAGCCTATATTTATGCTTGTCTGAATGATTTTGTTTTGCACACGGTTCTGTTTTCATTGGTTATCGGTATTGCATCCGGTTTGGGTACTTCGGCCGGTTCACATCGTTTATGGTCGCATCGAAGCTACAAGGCCAGATGGCCATTGAAGATTTGGTTGCTTCTGTTCCAAGCGATCACAATGAATGGTTCAGCATTGAGCTATGCCCGCGATCATCGTACACATCATAAAGCATCGGATACAGATGGTGATCCTAAAAATCCAACACGTGGCCTTTTCTATTCTCATGTTGGATGGTGGTTGTTGAAGAAAACCGATGCAGTCAAACAAGCCGGTCGTACGTTGGATTTTACTGATCTTTACAACGAACGTTTGGTTTGGTTGCAGCATAAATATTATCTGCCCATATTCATCATATTCGGCGTTTTGATACCATGGTGGATACCGGTCCATTTCTGGAACGAAGATCCATGGATGGCATTGTCTATGTGTGTTATACTACGAATCACCGTGGTTTTGCATCATTTGTTCACAGTGAATTCTTTGGCACATTATTTTGGCTATCGTCCATACGATTTTCGTATACGTCCCGCTGATCATCGTTTTGTTAATTATATTAGCTTCGGTGAAGGCATCCACAATTATCATCATGTATTTGCATTCGATTATCGTATCAACGAACGACCACAATGGGAATTGTTCAATCCACCGGGAATGTTCATCCAGCTGAATCGTATGCTTGGTTTGGCTTATGATTGTAAAACAGCATCACCATCGGTGATCAACGGAGTGATCAAAAGACGCGGTGCAACCATACAGCGTGATCAACCAAAAAGTTTAACATTCAGAATTTTTAATTCGATTTTCGATTGGGTCTTTGGCCTGTTGGTGGGCGCTTGGGCCGCTTTTCCAATCGTTTTGTTTAAAATTTATACTGGACGTCTGGCATTCAAAGTTTAGAAAAATGATCGGAATAAACGATTCCGGATGCCAGAATGAATTCAGAATATCCATCGACCTCCTTTGCTTGAATTTTCACTCTTTTTTTCAAATTATCTGCTAATTTTGTCAAGGCGTTGGTGGATCCTCAGCTCACACAATTTGAATGGAGCAATTTGGAACAAAATAAATTGATTGATTCATTAGTTGATAAGCCTTTGTCTTTCAATTTAATTGCATTTTTGAAAATAAATCGAATAAAACTAACTTCAGTAAAGTAATCAAAGTCAATAAACCGCCAAAAAAAATTTTGAAAAAATTCGGTCATCCCCTTTATGAACGGCTCTAGAATCGTGAAAAACCAATCACGTGGTTATCCTCAATGTTTATTTTTTTGAGTTTATTTTAAATTTTTCCATAAGAATATTCCTGTGATTCAAATTTTCAAAATAAGCTAATCATAAATAGAAACCATGTATTTTTCGTTGACAACTCGATTAGTTTGGCTTAAAAATCGAGCCATGTTTGGTCGGTTTACAAATAACTGTGTCTCTCATCGAACTTATATACCTCGAACATCAAATTCTTATGGGTACTTTTTGAATCATGCAAGACATCGTCGATCCGCCTTATCGTCAGGGTGTAATTTACCAGGATGCAAATCATCGATTAGCCATCAATTTAGTATATCAAAAAAAACAACGGATACACCTATTTTTAGCTTTAATCAATTAAGATTTTTGTGCTCAAACAGCAACAATGATGATAATAATCCGGAAGATTTGGATTCAATGCCACAACCGATCGCGCCGCAAATGCATAATCCAAATGAATCGTCTGCCTTATCTCCAGTGAATATACCTGAATATTTTCCTTATGTACCTGTGATTGCTATAAATCGTAATCCAGTGTTTCCCAAATTTGTTAAGCTTATCGAATTGAGCGATCCAAATTTAATTGCATTAATAAAACGTAGAGTAGATTTGAGGCAACCATACGCAGGAATATTCATGAAAAAAGATGATAATCAATTATCAGAGGTTGTTACATCATTGGATGAGATATATCCAGTGGGCACATTTGTGCAAATACATGAACTACAAGATCTCGGTGATCGTATTCGTTTAATTGTGATGGCTCATCGTCGAATCCGAATTGTGAGAGAAATCGATGAAGAAGAAATTGATAAAATTATTTCCAAAAAGGAAAGTGATGATGGCTCAGAAAGTAAAGCCAAGATAGCCAACGGTGGGCGTAAGAAAAGAACCAGAAGAAGTACTAATAGTGTTCAAAGTAGTGGTGATGATAATGCTAAACCATCGACCACTCCCGTTGACACCTCTGATAATGAGATTGCAACAAGTGATGGCACAGAAAATGATCCGTTGGTTGTTTCCAAGCCTAAACCAGTATTAATGGTAGAGGTGGAAAATGTGGAACACGAAGAATTTGTAGAAAATCAAGAAATCAAAGCATTAACACAGGAAATAGTGAAGACCATCAGGGATATAGTTACGTTGAATTCATTGTATAGGGAACCAATTTTACAATTGATGCATTCAGGTCAAAAAATTGTGGATAATCCGATATTTCTATCGGATCTTGGTGGAACATTGTCCGGTGCTGATTCTCATGAATTGCAGCAAATTTTAGAAGAGACAGATATACCGAAGCGGCTTTATGCATCATTATCACTGTTGAAAAAAGAATACGAAGTTAGCAAATTGCAGCAAAAAATCGGTAAAGAAGTTGAGGAAAAAGTTAAACAACAGCATCGGAAATATATGCTAAATGAACAATTGAAAATCATCAAAAAAGAACTCGGTTTGGAGAAAGATGATAAAGATGCGATTGTGGAGAAATTTCGTACTAAAATCAAAGAATTAGTTGTACCAAAGCATGTGATGGAAGTGATCGAGGAAGAGCTCAATAAATTATCGTTATTAGACAACCATTCTTCTGAATTTAGCGTTACCAGAAATTATTTGGATTGGCTGACCAGCCTGCCATGGGGCATAAGCAGCGCAGAGAATTTGGATCTACAACGTGCCAACCAAGTGCTGGAAGAAGATCATTATGGAATGGAAGAGGTCAAGAAAAGAATTCTAGAATTCATTGCTGTTAGCCAATTGAAAGGGCATACGCAGGGTAAAATTCTTTGCTTCCATGGACCACCGGGTGTTGGCAAGACCAGTATTGCCAAATCCATAGCCAGAGCGTTGAATAGAGAAGTAAAGATCAAGTGATTGGTTTCATTATAGTCATTTTGGTTTGATTCTGGTTGTTCAAAGTATTTTAGATTCAGTGTTGGTGGTATGACCGATGTGGCCGAGATCAAAGGGCATCGTCGAACCTATGTTGGTGCAATGCCAGGAAAGATAATTCAATGTTTGAAAAAAACCAAAACTGAAAACCCATTGGTGTTGATCGATGAAGTGGACAAAATTGGTCGCGGTTTTCAAGGAGATCCATCCGCTGCGTTGTTAGAATTATTGGATCCAGAACAAAATAAGAATTTTCTTGATCACTACTTAGATGTTAATATTGATCTTTCAAAAATATTATTCATTTGCACTGCAAATGTTTTGGACACTATACCCGAACCATTGAGAGATCGAATGGAATTAATCGAAGTATCGGGATATGTGGCTGAGGAAAAAATGCAAATAGCCGAGGTAGGATCGCCAAAAATCCAAACCAGAATGCAGATTAACTTAATTCCATTACAGCGTTACCTAATACCGTTGGCCCAAAAAGAATCCGGATTATCGGCAGAAATTGTAACCATCACTTCAGGTGCTATTAATTTATTAATTAAATCTTATTGCCGAGAAAGTGGCGTTCGTAATCTCCAGAAACAAATCGAAAAGGTCAAAATTGGATGTGTTTTGATGTGTTTGATTAAATTTACGATTTTTCCTATTGAAAAAACAGATCATGCGGAAATCTGCTTACAAGATAGTCAAAAAAGAATTGGAATCCATTGTGGTGAATGAAGAGAATATACAGGAATTCAATGGTAAGCCAATTTTCATCAAGGATCGTATGTACGAAGATACACCACCCGGTGTAGTGATGGGATTGGCATGGACATCCCATGGTGGTTCAACACTTTACATTGAGACCACGTTCCACAGGAAATTCGATCCTGACCAGACAGAGAGCAACAACAAAAATGCCGCCACACAGCCAGGATCATTTCTATTGACCGGACATCTAGGCGATGTTATGAAAGAAAGTGCCAACATTGCCTTTACATATTCTAAATCGTTTCTTTTGAAACACGATCCAACCAATGAATTGTTACAACGTGGACACATCCATTTACACGTACCGGAAGGTGCAACACCTAAAGATGGGCCCAGTGCCGGTTGTACGATGGTAACGGCATTGATTTCATTGGCACTGAATAAATCGGTTCGATCTAATCTGGCCATGACCGGAGAATTATCATTGACCGGAAAAATCTTACCAGTTGGCGGTATCAAAGAAAAGGTCATAGCTGCTAAACGGGTTGCTGTCAACACCATAATTCTGCCTGATGATAATCGTAAAGATTTTGTCGATCTACCATCCTACATCCAAGAAGATTTGATTGTACATTTTGTCAGCCATTATGATCAAGTTTTTGATATTGCCTTTAATTATTGATCAATTGTGAAAATTGTTTTTCCTGTTTTCGATTTTTATATTTTTCTTGTTTCATGTTCTCTTTTTTCAAAAAAAAACTCTCCTCTGTAAATATAGACTTCATTTGGAAGGTCATTAAAAGTGTATGCGTTTTTTCCTTTGCAAACACCGGAAACCCCACTTAAACATACCCGGATTCAACCATCCAGTTGGACAAATATACTTATCACGTAGACACTACCAGTGAAATTATCTCTAAAACAGTTTTGGGACATTTCCAGCAACAATTTTTGATCGTTGCCTAAATCCGGTTGTTGAAAAAAACAAGGAAAATCCATTGGAAATTTAATATTGTCATAGCAAAGTGCTGCAATCATGATTCTGTTTCTGGAAAGAATAACCTTCAAAACAGATCCAGGAATGACCATAAATATGATCGATGATCTTCAAATCATTTAGATAATTTTCGAAATGTGATTCGATTTTTCCAAATGGCCGCTATCTCGGATTAATGAATGCGAACGAAAAACGAAACAAAACCCAAGGATGATTGGTCAAGCATGCATTGGCGTTGCTGTATTGCATCGAATGGCGATAGAATTGAATGAAAATTCAAATCACAAGAAAAGGAAAATTTCGCCCCGCATGAAAAAAATGTGTTCCATTAACCATTGTGTGTTTGTGAAAGGGGAAGAGAGTGTGTCAATCATCGAGCCAGCAGGTTCAGAATTGAATCTGATGAATGAATGAATTGTTCATTGAAAGGAAACGTACTGGTTGGCCATAAAAACACCAAATCAAAAAACGGATATGGTTGTGCAGGGGAGTAAAAAGTAAACGATACTGCTATTTCGTTAATTATTTAAGAGAACCAAGAAAAACTAACGAAAGAGAAAATAAGCGACTGAAATGGTCGTAACATATTGTTGAAGGTTGTTTGCAAAAAAGGTGGTTTTTTTGACGGAGATTTTCTTTTCGGGCTTGATTTTGTTTTCCTTTTTTTGCGATTGTGCCAGTTCTAGTTACCAGTTTCATTATTTTATTCATTCAATTATCAATCCTTTTGGCCTTTTGCTTTGGGGTTTCACACGCCTGATTCACCATATATCATTGGCGGTTGATTGCGGTTTGGAAGCCAGTGGTGAACGTCTGATCATTATGGCTACCACATTAGAAAAGATTGAATGTCGACAATTTGTGTCCAATTCTCGAAAAGTAAGATCATCAATAAGATCAAATAATTAGATCATCAAATCAGTTTTATTTAAAAAAGGAACATGATGATGGAAGTGCGCCAAAAAATTTGAAATTATCTTTTCACACATTGCAAGTATCAGCAAAACTACACTGTGTAAACGACTGTGATTTAAATTTCGCTTCAGATCCATATTTTTTTTATCGGTGACGTTCAGTCTATAATGTTTAGCGCTTCCCTGAACAACGATTATTCATTGTCCTTAGTTTTACGTTCATCCCTGAAATGCAAATCTGTTTCTCCAGCCAAACTTTTCGCTTTTAAGCGTTTGAATCCTTTAAAAGTGAAATTATTTAATTGTAATTTTTTCTTGAAGAGTGACAATTTCAATAGTGGCCATTTTGTTTTTTCAACTTTGGTGATTCTCTCTGCTGTATTTACATTTTAGATTTGCTACCATTTTATTGGACCAAAAAACAACAACAAGAAGAGAAAACAACCATCCTGGCAATTATCCTCGGTGAAACTGCATGATAATGCATCTGAGATAACAGCAAAAACAACAGCATTTACAAAAGTAAAATTCCTGAAAACAACTGTATTTTTCACCTGATCATCCTATTATTGTCTTTTGCTTCTGCTTTTTTTCAAGCAAAAAAAAAAGTAGTTTATTTTCGATATTTTTCCTTTGTTCATTTGTCATCGAACAGCTTCCAACTAATGACAACACTGAACAAAAAAAAAGAAGCGAAATAAGTAACGGAGACTAATTGTCAAGATGAACTAATCGTCAAAGAAAACTGAAAAACCTAAAAAAACCTCTCGACCAGACGATACAAGACAAAACAGGCGAGCTTCAAAGCAGACACCAGCCCTTTACTTATTGATCATCATACCACCAACCAGAAGCAATAAGCAACCAGCCACACATTGCATTGGCTTAAATTGTATTAGATTTTCATTTTCTCGGTGTGCCATCAAAATTCTCTGGTCGGTGTGTGTGTGTCCATGTGTGATTGTGTCCATCTGAAAAACGGAAATCCACTTTAATCGGAAATTGTTCGGAGAAATTTTTGGCATATTTCCAAAATGGTGAATGTTACACCATTTTTACCGGCCATGGTTCCATTGGCCACATTATTATGGATACGTGCTGCTGATCATTCTAATTCAATTTCAAGAAATACCTGGGATCAAGAATATGATTATATTGTTGGTAAGTGTTGATTGTTTTTTTTCGCTCTACTTTCGCGGAAATTCACTTCAATCACGTCCATCCTGATTCTTTTTGGAGTACAGTTGGAGCCGGTTCGGCTGGTGCAGTGGTTGCCAATCGTCTTTCAGAAGATCCAAACAGTAAAGTTTTGTTATTGGAAGCTGGTGGCTCCGAAAATATCTTCAGTGATATACCAATGGCCGCTGCAACATTACAAATGACACCGATTGATTGGGGTTATCAGACAGAACCACAAGATGCATCTTGTTTTGGTCTAATAAATCGGGTAAATTTTCATTTCGTTGAAAATCAATCAAGTACTTATCATTACTTGTTTATGAATTTCTTCGACCAACAGCGAAGTAGATGGCCTCGTGGTCGTGTTCTTGGTGGATCTTCCGTATTGAACTATATGCTCTATGTGCGTGGTAACCGACGTGATTATGATCTATGGCAAGAGATGGGCGCCTATGGTTGGTCTTGGGAAGAGGTTTTGCCATATTTCATCAAATCGGAAGATAATCGTGATCCGGTGGTGGCTGCCAATGGCTATCACGGTGTTGGCGGTTTGCTTACTGTTTCAAGTCCACCAGATTCAACACCAGTATCGTTAGCGTTTCCCGAAGCAGGAAAACATTTAGGCTATCAAAATGTGGACATAAATGGACCTACGCAGACTGGTTTCGCAATACCGCAAGGTACCGTACGTCGTGGAGCACGTTGTTCCACCGCAAAAGCATTTCTGTCCAGCGCACGTGATCGTACCAATCTGCATGTATTAACATTTGCTTATGTCACCAAAATTTTGTTCAATGAATTCAAACGTGCCGTTGGCGTCCAATTTGATCGTTTCTCATTGACACATGTGGTTTATGCCCGCAAAGAAATCGTTCTTTCCGGTGGTTCAGTGAACACCGCTCAATTAATGATGTTGTCCGGTATTGGGCCACAGGATCATTTGGATGCATTGGGCATACCGGTCATTGCCAATCTGCCTGTTGGTGAAAATCTTCAAGATCATATCTATCCGGGAGGTGTACATTTCACAATCAAAGGAAAATATTCATTCGTCCAAAGACGTATCGTTTCCATACCGAATCTGATTTCATATTTTGCTTCAGGACGAGGTAAGCTAGGTTTTGTTTTCACCTGCGCCTGTTTTGCTAATTGACTAGCTAAAAGACAAAAACGACTGCCTAATGGCGATGAATGCAGTGATATTGTCCTTAAATCGAGGTCAAAGTTCATGCATCGTTGATTTTTGCTTTTACAATGTGGTTGTAAACTCTCATACAGCCCATTATGATAATACTATGTTGTCTTTGATAAATAATGTTTTATTTGTTTTGTTGGACATTTATATTTGTCTTTTTCCCAGGTCCAATGACCAGTTTTGGCGGTGTGGAAGGATTAGGTTTCATTAACACAAAATTTGCAAACAAAAGCGATGATTGGCCTGATTTCGAGATTCATATGGTCACCGGCGGACCTACCTCTGATGATGGGCAAACATTCCGTAGAGTGCAAGGTTTCAGCAGAGAAATGTGGCAACAAGTGTATGAACCTTATGTAAAATTTGATACATTTTCAATGTATCCGGTATTGTTGCGACCGGAAAGTGTTGGTTATATCAAGCTTCGTTCATCCAATCCATATGATCCGCCCATAATTGATCCAAAGTATTTGACACATCCAAAAGATATATTATCAATGGTGGATGCCATGAAGATATCGATCGCGGTTGGATTGACGCCACCATTCCAGAAAATGAATGCACGCCTATTCGAAACAGTGTTTCCTGGATGTGAACATTATCAAATGTGGAGCGATGAATATTTGGCCTGTGTTGCTAGAACCTATACGGCGACGATTTATCATCCGATCGGTACCGCCAAAATGGGCGCACCTTGGGATCCGACTGCTGTGGTCGATCCTGAACTACGAGTTTTGGGCGGTGTAAAAGGTTTACGTGTTGCCGATGGTTCTATCATGCCCAAAATTGTTTCAGGAAACACCAATGCACCGATCATAATGATTGGCGAAAAGGCGGCCGACATGATCAAAGGAATCAATTTGCCACGCTATGATCCAATCACAGCGAACAACAGAAAGAAGAACGTCCCAAATGATTTGGAGGATGAGAAATTTTTCGATACCGATTTTTAAAAAAGTCACACCTCTTTAGGTCATCGACAACGTTTCAATATTTTTTTTGTCTTGCCACACCGTGCCATTGCTTTGATTTTCCCATTTGCTGAACCATTAAGTTATTGTTAAGCTTGTTTTTTTTCGAGGATTTTTTCTTGAAAGTTTGTTATTTCGTTTTTAGACTTTGTTACTGTTCTTTTTTGTGGTCTGTTTTTGGAATTGAAAAATCCCAGATTGTTTTGTAAAATAAGAGCAATTGAGAAATTAGTATTAAAATTAATAAAATAAAAATTCTCAATTTTTTTCACTGTTAAATCGGTTTGTTTTTGAGCACTTCAAATGTACGAATCATCTTGTTGAATAAATGATTTGCCAATAATTATGAATTTGGAAAATTCCCGCCTCACTGATCGACTATTGTTACTTGACAAGCTAAAATCGACTAAATAGCCTACAAAATGTCGTGGGTTTACGCAGACATTACTCAATGTCTTTTTTAGTGTGTGTTGCAAGACAAAATTGATGCGTGTTATTTTTTTTTATTATCCTTTTCATCAGAAATCAATCAGTGCGGACTGGTTAAACCTGTATTTTTTTCTTTATGACAATGCTCGTGTGAGAGATGTTATGAGAAATTTGAATCAAAAACCTTCATAATGCTGGCTACCAGAAAAGATTGGCCCAAAAATCTTGAAAATACGACTTCCATATAAAAATTCTAGCATTATAATTCATCAATTTTGTCTGAAAGCCTTATCCAATGGCCGAGAAATTGCAAGTAAAATTTAATTAAACTCGATACGATTGATCAGATTTTTTTGTTTTTCATTTAGGCTCAGTTTGATAGGCTATAAAAATGAAATTCCTGTTCACGATTCTTTGGAACAAAAGTCCATTGAAAATTCTGAAGAATATTGCCATTTCAGAAGCCAGGTAGCACAAAAACGTTATGCACTTGATGATAATGATGGAAACAAAGTTTGGTCGATCTATGAATGTGGTCCCAAAGAGATAAATTGTCCTGTGATATTTTTTCCTCCCGTTAGTGGCTCGGCCGATATATTCTTTTTACAATTAAAATATCTTTCTGATCGTGGCCATAGAGTGATTTCGGCAGAATATCCTGCCTATCATCTTTTAGACGAATTTATTGTTGGTTTCAAACGTTTTATTGAAAATTTTGGCTTCAAAAAAGTTCACATTTTCGGTGCATCGTTGGGTGGTTTTCTGGCGCAAAAATTCGCTGAATCACACCCAGAACTGGTTGCTTCATTGATTTTATGCAATACTTTTTCTGATACTTCACGATTCAAGTTTGTCAATACTGTCTCACTGTAAGTATCATTAATATTTGTTTGGAGTTATACATTCTAAAATATTTTCTTTCGGTTTAGTGTTTGGATCAATCCAGCACCAATGTTACGGAAAATATTCATAACAGATCTTGTTCCAGACACGGCCGATGATCAAATTAGGAATGCTGGAGAATTCATGTCCTCCAAGCTGAAAAGTCTCAATCATGAAAAACTCATTTCCCGACTAAATTTAAATTTAACTGATGATTATGTGAGGCCTGAAAATCTCCAATCAATACCTATCACGATAATTGATGTATTCGATGAATGTGCCAATAGTGAATTGACCAGGCAAGAACTTTACAAAATGTTTCCTAAAGCCAGATTGGCCCATCTGAAAACCGGCGGTAATTTTCCGTATCTAAGCCGATCCGAAGAGGTTAATATGCATTTGTTGGTACATTTAAGACAATTCCATGATACGGATATTTCATCTAATTTAATTTAGTTCAACCAGAAGAAAGTGGATAAAAAGGACTAAGCAAATTAAAATTATATGCCATATGTCAAATATGACAATATGATTTAATTAGAATTTTTAGTTCGGTTTCTTCGATTCAAAAGAATCAAGGATAGTCGGTGAAGGCAGTGACATAATTTGTGACTGACGCTTCTTAATAAGAACTTATATCATCGGAATACGGTGAAGATTCTCCACTATAGTCTACAGACTCTGAAATTTGCTTTTTGAATATGTCAATAATTTCTTTTTCTAAATGAACTTTTGGTTCTTCTGTCATCGCCACCTTTAACTCCATGTCCTCCGGGTTTTTCTCTAATTTAATTACTTTTAACCTCAACGCAGCTGATTCCTTTTCTATCATTCTATGGACCTTAAACAGGCTTTCTCCCCCAGGGGGAACCTGGGACCTACCTAAAATTGGACTCCTTTTAATCTCAATTTTTTCAAGTTTGGGCCTAACTTCTTTGGCCAGGGGCGAGAATGTGCACCAACCAAAAATACAATTCAAGCACAAAAAGACTACAATTGGTACAAGAATAGACAGATATACGAGGGAGGCAGAGTCCGAATTGGCATCTAGTTTGGAACAATCCTCTGGCCAATTTCCTGGACAAGAAAAGCTTAGTAAATTTCCCGTTTTTTTGAAATTCAAATCGGCAAAATTTTTATCGCAACTAGTTAGAGTTTCCGTTTCACATTTCAACGCTTCTTGAACAAAACAGCAAAACCTTTCGGAGGAATCCAACTGAAAGGAAAAAAATGATATAAACAATCAATTTCAATTAGGATCTCTTAATATGATTCGAATTGATCAACATTCGAGAGCCTACAGAATCAAAAACTTACATAAGCATCCAAATCCATCTTGAATTTTTGGGCACTATCATTCAGACAAGAATAGTAACTGGTCTGCAACTGAACTTGGGTTTGATTCATAGAATTATTAGGATTAAAATCAGGACATTGTTTGGGGAAACCATATGTGGATTTAAAAGGTACAGCTCTGTATATTCCTTGGGACATGATTCGTAAATACCACAACACAAACTAAAACGAAAAATGTCGTTTTCTGGCCTTAACATAATATGCAAAATAGACTTTGAAACGCATTGTTCAAATTTTAAAATCTGAATATTTAATTATACTTGTATAATTATATTTGGAATTAAAGCCAGAAATTTATCCAAAAACGAGAATTTAATAAGAAACAATCACAAAATGAGAGATTTTGGAATTCCATTCGGGCTCCATATTTTAAAGAGATCGGGATTAGCCTTAGAATTAATAAGTTCTTGTGAGATCTTCAATCAATACTTCTTCGGGATGACTTGTCGAATCTTGAGAAATAAATTCGGGACTAGGTGTCGGGGGCCTACTAATCTTTATTTACATTTCTTCCAACTGCTTAGCAAATGATTCCTCTAGCTCTTGCGCCCTTTTAATTAGGCGAGAAATCTCTTCGCGGACCCCTTTTGTGTCATTAGCCTCCAATGCCTCTATTACAGTGAACCATTTATGTGAATTTGCTTTCATATCTTCCATGGCTGCCTCCGGATCATTATCCAATTCCATACGTTTTGTCTCCAGGATCTCTATTCGTTCCCTTATGGAGTTCTTGCTGTCGGATATTTCAGATAGCTTTTTCAACTGCAGTTGCATTGTTTCTTTAAAACCGGGAGGTGGCCAACTGCTCCCTTCGGGAATTTTAATCGCGCTACCTAGAATGGGCCTACCTATTCCACCTAGTCTACCACCACCACCACCACCTAGTCTATCAATTTCAAGTTTATCAACTTTGGCCCCTTGATTAAAGCACCACCAGCTTTTATAACAACATATGACAGTAATGATTGCCGCGATAGCAGATACAGCAGCGATACCGATACCGATATACATCAATGGGTCGGAGGAAGAGTCCGATTTGGCATCTAGTTTGGAACAATCCTCTGGCCAATTTCCTGGACAAGAATAGTTTAGTAAACTTTCCGTTTTTCCAAAATTCAAAGCGGCAAAATTTTTATCGCATTTAGTTAAAATTTCCGTTTCACATTTCAACGCTTCTTTAACAAAACAGCAAAATCTTTTCGCTGAATCCAACTGGAAGAAAATAATGATTGAAACAATCAATTTTAATTATGATCACTTAATCTAAAACTAATAATGTCTTGATCAACATCCGGGAGGCAAATCGGTAACTGAAAACTTACATAAGCATCCAAATCCATCTTGAATTTTTGGGCATTATCATTCAGACAAGAATAGTAACTGGTTTGCAACTGGACTTGGGTTTGATTCATAGAATTATTAGGGTTAAAATCAGGACACTGTTTGGGGAAACCATATGTGGATTTAAAAGAAACTGCTTTGTAGAATCCTTGGGACATTGTTCTAAAACACTAAAACAAAAACCAACACGAATAATAAAGTTTTGCCCTAACGGTGTGAACAAATAGGTTTTAAAACGCATTGTTCAAATTAGAGACCATTGCAATCCATTTTCGATCGTTTTCAATTTTAAATTAGTCAGGTAGAACTATTATGGAGTTTAGTTCCAACAATCAAAACTTAAACTTTTGATTTATTCATGGAAGATTTTTGGCTGAGCAATGTTAAAAATTTAACCTCCTAACTGGATTCCGATTGCGGGAATCTTGCGAAATCAATCAATTTTGGTCACTCCAATCATTTGATATGTTTGCAGTGTTCGCACGGTGGCCCATACGAATGCATCCATGTTGGCAATGATTTGTGCGCACATCAAAGCAACATTACTGGCTCCGATCACCGTGGCAGTGCTCATACCGGATGGTATCCGCAACGAAGACCAGATATCTGTTTGTAATATGTTCACATCAGTAGTGGGCGGACCAGTAATCACGGGTATGGGAATATTGGCAGCCAATACTGGTCCAAGACCATTGCTCATTCCTGCAATAGCAACCACAGCTTTACAGGATGGCCATTGTTGAATTTTGGCCGCCAAATCCAATGTTTTTGCCGTGGATTTGTGCGCCGATGATACATGTATGTCCACCATGTAAATGTGATATTTATTCATCAATAAATCACGTATTTTCAAAGCATATTCTTTGTCCGATACTGAGCCAATAACAATGGCCACGGTTGGTGGTCGAACACCTTCAGCTGGATTCATATCCGGTTTGATCGGTATCAAAGAGCTGAACAAATTTTTTGTGCGTTCAGCAACAATCTCAAAATTTGCCTTGACCAAGTTCAATGCTTCTGAATCAATTTTGGAATTGTCCATATTTCTGTACACTTGTTTATCCAGCATCAATCGTTTTTCACCGTTCGGCCATAAACGCCATGCATCGTTGTCGATCACATCGGCCACTACGATTTGTTTTTGGCCATTTTCTTCAGTCACACCGAATTCGATTTTCATATCAATCAATGAATGATTCATTGTTTGCCATGCTACGATAGGGTATCGAAAAAATCATAATTGATTTAGAAAAAAATGATAATCACCTCGTTCTAAAACTTCGAAAACATTTCTCGTCCAATGGAACATTTCTTTAACATGTTCAGCATTGATCACCAAACCGCCAACATTCAATTTAGCTCCGATTATGGTTTCCTCTGACCAATATGGATCATGATTAGCATCATCCTTGAAAAATGTTTCCAATTTAAGCGGAGCAAACCTATAACCTTCTGGAACATGTGGATTTCTTTTCAGGTAGGATCCAGTTGCCACACGTCTGCTAACCCATTCGATAGGAATCATCGAACAGCGTTTGGCGATGAATGAACGTTTTGAATCCGGATTGGAATCCGCAACACGACCAACAAAATGTGTAGGAACACCGATAGCATCCAAGTATTCAAATATTGCACAATTAGTTTGATTGGATAGAATGGATTTGCCTTCCAAAACATGAGATTTGACACCATCACCGGCAGTGATACGATCTTTGCTTAAAACAAAAACACGATTCTGATGCTTCGTGCCAGGTTTGAATGCGAAAACTTTTTTTGTTTTGCCTTCAATCAACAATTCGCCGACATCAGATTTGGATATTTCTGAAGCAAATAACCAAATTAGATCAATTTAATATAGCCGGAATCAGTTTAACAACTAACCCATGGTTGTCTTCCTGGTTATTCGGACCAGATCTTGAGAAAAATTTAAAAATCAATCACTTAATCACAATCTGAAGGTTATTCTAATGAAATGAGAAGAGAGAATGTCGTTTATTTTTTTTTCTTGTTACAAGCAAAAAAAGTTGAAGTTTTCAACAGGTTTTAGTGGTTGTACTGGTGGTATTTATTCAAACCAATCGAATGAGGTGATTCCTCATCAACCATATTCGATAATAATTGTATGTACGACAATCCTGTTTAGCTTATTTAGCTTGCAAGAGAGACTGATTATCTTAATGCAATAATCGGGATGAGGAGATCCGCTTGGAAATATTATTTGTACCCGCTTCATTTGGATCGTTCGGGAAAACTTTCCTAAATTAAGTTTTTAAATTTTCAAATTTAGGACCAAAAGAACCGCTTCTTTGCTTAAACCCTGCACTGTTTGGCCTGGCTACGGTCATGCCTGATTTTCGATGTACGCTGCGGTTGGGAAGTTTGTTTTAGATTAGTTCCGTTTTTCAAACGAAAAACGTTTCGCTTTCGTTCTTCGACCATCATTCGATAACCAACATAGTGGTCTGATGTTGCTCCGATGTTTTCGTTGTTGTTGTTGTTATTGCACAAGATTTTATTTCGCTCCAAGTATGATGATAAAGTAGCGAAGATTATGATTTCCAAACAAGCAAATAAACATGTACCAAGCCAAAACTAGAAACAGTGGTTACAGCAAACGAGGCAACGCAAAAAAACATTCCAAGAGTACTGATACGACTTTTCGAATCTGCTTGATGAAACTAATGAAAACAAAAAAAACCAAACCAAAACTAACTAAAAACAAAACTTTCAAACAAAAATGAACTTTGGAATCATTGGATAATGAAGATTGGATTAGCTGCTTGCCATCGGTGACCATTATACGATGCTAGACGAGTTAGACCATTAAAAAGTTGGTCAGGGACGACAACAATACATTTGTATGTACATGGACATAGAAGACGAAGACGACGACGATGATGATGATGGTGATGGTGATCAGACAGATCAGATTCATTCTATAATTATCACCGATTCCGATCCATGAGTTGTTTTAAAAGCAAAAATCATTTCTCTTAAAACAATTCGAAAGGGCATCGAACTTCAGGCCAAATCAGGATATTTAAATGCTTGTTCGCCTTGATTCCGGTGATGTTTGTTTAGGATTGATCCATGTTTTGTATGTTCCCTGAGCTTTTTGATGAAATTCGACCAGAACAATTCGGCTTCGAAATTATTTTGATAATTTAAAATTATGAACATTTTGCTTTTAATTTATTGATTACGATGGAAAATTTCGGATACTTGACATGATCCGCCATCAAGCAAAATTAAGAAATTATACGGACTTAGAGGAACAGAAACTTGTTGAACATCTTCAGGGAACATGTTCGGCGCAGTGACTTGCGCAGCAAGGTCATCTTGGTGCAAGAGCTAGAAAAATGCGATCTAACAGAGGGAGCTACTAGTCATGTAAAACAAAAATGCAGCCTGTCCCAATCATAAAAAATGGCGGTGGTTTTAATTATTCAAATACGAATATCTTTGAAAATCGAAAGGGGAAGGCGGTTTTCAAGCATCTTGGCTAATTTGATTCAGCTTTAGCGGTTGTTGATCTTGCCAAATAATCTTATCCTCTTGGAACAAACACTTCTTTTCGCCAGTAAACGAGGAAACATGTTGAGAGAAAAAGAGAGAGAAAAAATAAAAGGACAAGTACAACAAAAAATTAAAACAAGATCCATAGACACGATTCGCGGACCGAGACACAATTAGCACAAACGGATTGATTCCCACAATCACTAGTGGATCGATTTATTTGGCTTGAATTTCTTTCTCTGTGGATTTCGACCGAACGGCGGTCGTCGGTCGCTCGATTCTGTTGGTTTTGCCTCCATTTTACCTCCTCAATGGTCAGCATAATGGTCGGAGTTTGAAATATTTGGTGTTTCCTGGTGTATTCCTGATGATTTAAAACAAAAATTCTGTCAAGAATCAATCATAATCAGGCCTAATTCACAAAATCTATCAATCAACAATGGTCATGGCACTTGTTGAATGGATTAGGAAACTATTCCAATTGATACATCTGATGATATTCCGTGATCTCATGTAAGTTCAACACTAGTTTAGTCACTTGTTTCTCAATTCTTCATCAAAAACCTTGATTCAATTTTGATCATTTAACAATATTCCGGTTCCAATAGCTGCGCCATATTATTTTTCTGGTTTCAAATCAAAATAAGATGGATCATTTGGCGTAAAAAAGTTTTGATCAAATTTTTTGATGAGAATGTCCAAAAACATCCAGACAAGATTGCTCTGATTTACAATAATGAACGGTACACATTCAAAGATGTGCATGATTTTGCCCAAAAAATATCCAATTGGATCGAATCCAGTCTACAATTGGGACATGATGATGATTATGAACGACAATTCGCTCCAGCATCCGCACCACAGCAACAAAAGCGCAAAGATCGTGAAGCTAAATTGTTGAACAAATTCGAACAAAATAGCCGATCAACCCAGATTGGTTTGATGTTTGGCAATATACCGGAATTACCTTGTTTCATATTGGGCATAGCCAGAGTACGTTGTTCATCTGTTTTATTCAACACCAATCATCGTCGTGATACGCTGATTAATGCATTCCGCACCACTAATTGTAAAGTGTTCATATTTGAAGCAAAATTTTTGGACACCATCAAAGATGTTGCCGATCAATTACCGGATATACGGTTTTTTATGTTTGATAGAAAAGAATCAAAAAACATCACCGTTGATCCATATTATCAAGGATTTTCACGTGAAGAATTGGCCGATTTGAATGGCTCAGAATTGAACAAAGCCATGAAATTCGCATCAATCTTGAACGCATATCCTATAACACCACTGTTGAAACATTATCCATATCAATTCACCGATATGATACATTATTTGTTCACATCAGGTACAACCGGTGGTAACATCAAATCGGTTCCAATGGACAATATACGTTATGTTGGCATAAATTTATCACAAAACCTGGTGTTTGGCTTGAAACGTTCCGATCATTTCTATGTTTGTCTTCCATGCTATCATGCATTCGCTGGTAGCATCGGTATTGGTTCAATGTTCATAACCGGATGTACGGTAACGTTGGCGGAGAAATTTTCTGCATCAAAATTCTGGAAAGAATGTCGACAAAACGGTTGCGACATTGCCTTGTATATTGGAGAGATTTGCCGCTACTTATTGGCTCAACCAGAACATCCGGATGAAACAAAACACTCGTTGAGAATGATGCTTGGCATCGGATTGAACAAGGAGAATTGGTCTCAAATGACCAAACGATTCAAAATACCGAAAATTTGTGAATATTATGCATCCACTGAGGGCAATATTCTCATTGGTAAGTGTATCGAATGTATTTGAACGTTTGAAAACCTTGTATACTTTGTCGTACCAAAATCAACTTGCAGCCAATCACCAAAACGTTGAAGGTTCTTGCGGATTCCTGCCCTATTATTATGGGATCCTATTGCGTACATTATGGCCGTGTCATTTGATCAAAGTGGATCGAGAAACGCTTGAACTGTGCCGCTACAAAAAAAGTGGTCTATGTAAATTCGCCCGTAACGGCGACCTAGGCATGATGGTCGGAGAGATTCGCCCTGAACAGATATTCACACAATACCTAGGCTATACATCGCCGGAAGAATCGGCCAAAAAAGTGGTCCGCAATGTTCGCAAACATGGTGATTTTGTTTTCGTATCCGGTGATCTGATGGAAATGGATTTTTTCGGTAATCTTTACTTCAAAGATCGCACTGGCGATACATTCAGGTGGAAAGGTATGGCGGGAATAAGGGCAATTTCAAAAATTTCATCATATAAACCTGTTGTTTTGTTCTTTAAGGCGAAAACGTTTCCACTACCGAAATCGAGACAATTGTTGCGCCATATTTGAATTACAAAGATTCAGTCGTTTACGGAGTACAAGTTCCACATTGTGAAGGCCGTGCCGGAATGCTGGCCATAACCGATAGGAAAGTTGATTTGGATAAGCTATATCATTTTATGAAACAACGTATACCAGATTATGCCATACCCAAATTCATCCGTATCACTGATCACATTCCGACCACATCCACGCACAAATACATCAAATACAGTTTGCGTGAGGATGGTTTCAATTTGGAACGTATCAAAACCGGTGATAGTGTCTTTTATTTTGATCGTTCCTGTTCCAAGTATTTACCATTGGACCAACATGCTTATCATTGTATCCAAACAGGAATTATTCAATTTTGATGAGGATCCAACGCTTTCGGTTTTTTGCTTGCTTTCAGATTTATCCTTGGAAGATAAACATTTTAAATAAATAAAAAAAATACAATTTCTCGAGTCTATGAGTTCAATTTTCGAGATTGATTTCATCCGATTGATTAATAAGGGAGACACCACCAAAAAGGGTCTCTCGACGGTATCGGTTTACAATTATAAACAATTTTTTTTATAAAAACAACAGAAACCAACACATCCGAGGTTGTTGCCGAAACTTGCATCGCTTGGCCTTATTTTTGATTAATTGCATATAAAATTTGAGCAAATTCTTCATTATCATTATTCAGTGCTTGTCTGGCTTGATGGAAGTCAATACGTTTCGAACAATCATGGATAGTGTTCGGCAAAGGATCTGTTATTGGATCAAAATACTAATTAAATATATTGATTATCTATATGTGAATTTACCTCGATATCTAAGGCAAGATTAAAATTGGTATATTTACCTTAATCCCGATTCATCTCATGGATGATATTGATTTTGCTTACAGAGCCGGATTCAATTTATTCAAATTCCGTCTGTTCATGAGCTGGACTATTTGGAATAATAAAGTTTTTTTGAAATTCTTCGATCAAAACGTTCCCAAGTATCACAATAAAACGGCTATCATCTATCACCTAAAACGAATCACATTCGAAAGTTTAGCCAAACAGTCCAACAAGGTGTCCAATTGGCTCGAATCATTGCAATTAAGATGCGACGATCAACTAGAACGGATCAGGAAAATTCGCCAACCATCTATTGGCTTGATGTTTGAAAATTGTCCCGAGTTGATTAGTTTTCTGATCGGCGTGGCTCGTGTACGATGTTCATCTGTTATGTTCAACACAAATCATCGACAAGATTTATTGTTGAATGCTTTTGAAGCAGTCGAATGCGATGTTTTCATATTTGAAGCCAAATTCTTGGTGATAATACAGGAAATTGCTGATAGATTACCGGAACATATTCAAATGTTTGTCTATGATCGAGAATTAGGTAACGCGAACCATGCGAACACAATCGAACCGGATCCGGAATTCAAAGGCATGACAGCCAAAGATTTGGTGAATTCAAAAAACACCAAAGAGCTGCTTGAAAAACAAAAACTATTCGTTAAGATTCTGCAATCATATCCGGATACCAGTGTTGCACACAAGTATCAATACAAAATGAATGATGTGATTTTTTATGTGTTCACTTCCGGCACAACCGGTGGTAAAATAAAGGCTGCTGCAATCAACAACATTCGATTGCTGACAACAAGTTTCTCTTGTTGGTACATGCTCGGAATCACCGATGCGGATAATGTCTATGTTTGCACACCTCTATACCATTCAATGGGAACTATGGGAGTCAGCATGGTTCTGGCCCTCGGTACAACGATGACTTTGGCGGATAAATTTTCGGCCACCAATTTTTGGAAAGATTGTTACGAAAATGGCTGCACGGTGAGTGAAACGCACGGTATGTTTTCTGGATCGATCCGAAACTCGAACATTTGTAATCATTGGACACAGGGAGCTCTTTACATTGGCGAACTGTGCCGATTCTTGTTATCCAAGCCGAGCAGTGGATATGAGAGAAAGCATCAAATTGAATGGATGCTAGGCGGTGGTTTGAACAAAACCATTTGGAACGAATTCAAACAAAGATTCAACATCAAACGTATAATTGAATTTTATAGTTCGAGCGAAGGCAACGCCCATTCGGTCAATTTGAGCGAGGTGCCCGGATCATGTGGATTTGTTCCTTATGGAATTGATTTTATAGCACGTTACATTTATCCAATACAATTGCTTAAAATTGATCCAAAAACAAATGAGCTGATACGTGGCCAAGATGGTCTTTGCAAAATGGCCGAGCCTGATGAAATCGGACTGCTCGTGGGCATCATCCTAGAAAATGACAGTCTGAGTCAATTTTCAGGATATTCATCCAAAGAAGAATCGGCCAAAAAAATCATCAAAAATGTCCGAAGACATGGTGATAGTGCGTTTGTTTCCGGTGATTTATTCAAAATGGATCACTACGGAAATCTTTTTTTTAAGGATCGCATCGGAGATACGTTTCGTTGGAAAGGTAAGCGTTTGGGAAATTCAAAATAAAATTACAAATTTTTCTCTTTTGAACAAGGTGAAAATGTCTCCACCATTGAAATCGAGAGTGTTGTCCAGCAATTTTTGAAAACGTCCAAATTTGCAGTGTATGGTGTCGAAGTTCCCAATGCAGATGGCCGAGCGGGTATGGTGGCCATCGAACAGAGCCAAGAAGATTTTGATTTTAATGAATTTTATGATTTCATTAAATCTCGTGTACCAGAATACGCTCAACCAAAATTCATTAGATTCACCAATCAAATACAGACTACATCAACATTTAAGTATATGAAATATTTGTTACAAAAGGATGGTTTCGATTTGGCTAAAATGAAACCGGATGATCGTTTGTTTTATTTTGATCGAAAACTTAAAAAATATTCATCGCTTGATCAACATGCTTTTGATCAGATTTATAACGGCAACATAAAGTTCTAGTTGGCGGTAATAAACATTGATTACCTGTCGCGAAAGTGCTTGGAAAAACAAACATGCTGAATTTATAAATTATCAAGCTATTGCTTTGTAAGAATTTTTATAAAATTAGATTCAAATTGGAATAAATAGATCAAAAAATCCAAGGTGGATATTTTTTTTCGACCAACAATCCATCCTGCTTTCGGTCAGCATAGTTTTGATTTCATTTTCTGATTGAATCCAGTGAAAAACGTTGCGTCCAAGATATTTAATTAGGTCATGAACTTTCTCTTTTTCCGCGGTTAGGAAACTCGCTTGTATCGTTTCAAGATTATCCAAAACGAGGATATTGTGAGATGGTCATGATGACCATCGCTTCGACTATTATCCTAACATCGGACGTTTTTCGAAAATTGAGCACTTTTTCGGATTTGTTTGGCGTTTGTTTGTTTTTTGTTTTGCGGACATTTGAATTCTCAGAAATTTCAAATATTTCATCGGTTTTCATGGAAAACTAATGGTAACATGATACTCGAACATTTTGGTGATTATCCTAAAGAAATACGATTTTGGCCCAAAGTTCAGATGGTTGTTTAATTTTGCTTATTTGTGCGCGATTCGAGATCTGGGATAATGAAGTTCGTCGGCATGGTTGATTCGCAGGAATTTCGTTGATGTGCTTGTTCCAAATTCCAATAGCCTTGACCGTCTTTCTCCGATTTTTTTTCGATTCTATTCTAAATGTTTTATCTAATTCGACATTGATTGATTTGGTCGCGATTTCCATCAATCGGCACTTGAATCCAACCGAAAAAGCGGACAACGATTTTTTCGCGATGTGCCTGTTCATTGGCCTGGTTCTATCATTGCTACCATGTCCTATTATCATATTGGATTTCTATCATAAAGGTTCGACAACGAGGAAACCATTACAGAAAACTAGTGGAATGACAAGAAGGCCTAACATAGTCTTTAAATAATTTTCCCTCAAAAATTATGAACAAATTAAGTTTTTTTCCTTATTATCTTCAATTGACCAAAAAGAAGGTAGACAACCAACCAAAACCAGCAACCAATTTTACCTCTCATTTGTCCTAATACACTGATCATTCAAGAAACAACATGACCATCATGGAATGGCTACGAAATTATTTGAATCTGATCCGTATTATGATCTTCAGAGATATCCGGTAAGCAAAAATCTATTCTGGAAATATTGTAGGCGTGTTCCTTTTTCTGCCTGATTACCCTCCTTTTGTTTCTTTTTCTCCTCCCACAAACACGATCCTCAATAATATAGGGCGATCTATATTTTGATTGCGTTTCAAATCAGAATGTTCTGGTTGAAACGGAAAAACAAAGTTTTGTTGTATTTTTTCGATGAGAATGTTCATAAATTCTCAAACAAAACGGCCATATTTTACAAGGACGAAACGCACACATTTAATGATGTGGCCAATTTGGCCAACAAAATTTCCAATTGGATCGAATCCTCATTGCAATTAGGCCGCGATGAGCAATGGGAATTGTTTCATAAGGTTTCAGTGATTGAGAATACTCCCAATGTGGATGATAATCAAAAAAATGCTATGAACAAACATGCTCAAACAGATGAAATCAAGCAACAGGTTGATCGCAAATTAGATGAACATCTTCAATCCACGCAGATTGGTCTGATGTTTGGAAATGTTCCGGAAATGGCTAGCTTTTTGATCGGTGTGGCAAGAGTTCGTTGCTCATCCGTTTTGTTCAATGTACACCATCGTGGTGACACACTGATCAATGCGTTCCGGTGCACCAATTGTCAAGCGTTCATTTTCGAGGCCAAATTTGCGGACGCAATCAAAGATGTTGCGGAACATTTGCCGGACATTAAATTTTTCATGTACGATCGAAACATTAATAAACGTGATGCTGTAAACGTAGCTCGACAAATCGATTTCTATTATAATGGTCTTAGCCGAAAAGATCTGCTTGATGGAACCGGATTTGAGGAAGCGAGAAAATTTTCAATATTACTGGATTCATATCCTACCACACCGGTGCGAAAAAATTATCCCTACCAAATGAATGATATGATCCAATATGTGTTCACATCGGGCACAACAGGTGGCAATATAAAAGCAGCACCCACGGATAATGTCCGTTTGATCGCATCGTATTTGGCTCAATCCAGTACGTTCGGAGTGAACCACAGGGATAATATCTACATTTGTCTACCATTGTATCATTCGTTTGCCGGCATTATCGGTCTATGTTACATGTACGCTGGCGGATCAACATTGACCTTGGTGGAGAAATTTTCTGCATCCAAATTCTGGTCGGATTGTTGCAAATATAAATGTACGGTTGCTTTGTACATTGGTGAGCTTTGTAGATATTTGTTGGCACAGAAACCACCCAAACCGGAAGAACAACAACATTCGTTGAGGATCATGATTGGCCTTGGATTGAAAAAGGAGATTTGGTCCGAATTTCAAGAACGTTTCAACATCAAACAAATCTGTGAATATTATGGTTCAACCGAAGGAAACATTCAAACTTGTAAGTGCATCATGCAAACAATAAACCAACTGTTTGATTGATCGGAATTCGACACCTACAGTCAACTTGAACAACAAGAAAGGATCCTGCGGATTCATCCCATATTATTATGGAATTCTAACCAAGCTATTGTTCCACATTTTCCTGATCAAAGTTGATCCGGTCACAATGGAATTGGTACGCGATAAACGCGGATTATGCGTGTTCGCCAAACCAGGCGAGGATGGAATGCTGGTGGGCGACATACGAAACGGAATATTTGCAGAGTTTTTAGGCTACACAAGCAAAAAAGAATCTTCAAAAAAGATTGTGAGAAACGTACGCCGTTTTGGTGATTGTGCATTCGTATCCGGTGATCTTATGGTCATGGATTTTTATGGTAATCTTTTCTTCAAGGATCGTACCGGCGATACATTCAGATGGAAAGGTATAAGGTATATTTGTATGGATAAACCAATACATAAAAATATTCTTCTATTACAGGCGAAAATGTATCCACAACTGAAATCGAAACCATAGTTGAACAATATTTTCAACACAAAGATTGTGTTATCTACGGTGTTGAAGTGCCCAAATCGGACGGCCGTGCCGGAATGATGGCCATCAGTGGTCTTGGTTACGATGATTTAGATTTTGATGAATTTTATTGTTTTATGAAATCCAGAGCACCAGATTATGCCATACCTAAATTCATCCGTATCACCGATCAGATTCAGACAACATCCACATTGAAATATCTTAAATTTCCTTTAAGAGAGGCCGGTTTTGATCTGACCAAAATGCAACCAGAAGATCGTTTGTTTTATTTTGATCGTAGCATCGGAAAATATCTACCATTGGACAAGGATGCATATGATAGGATCTTGAATGGACAAATTCAAATTAGTTAAATTAGTTTCAGGCCCAATAGATGGCAGCACAAGTTCTGATGACTTTGAATCCATACAAATTTGAAATTGGCGCCCTTATTTTTTAAATGGCTTTTTTTTGTAAGGATATTAATTTTGAAATAAAACAAAAGATTCTTGGTATTTGGTTTAATTTTGACCTTGAATTCCGAGAATTTCGTAGTCAAATTCTATATAGAATCTGGTTATATTCGGGCGTCCGAATTCCGCTAAGCTTCTATATAAAGCTCTTTTGGCGTATGCGTGTGTCTATGTCAAACTTCCAATAGTTCCATGATGGTACAGGACCAGGATGGATTACTATTAAAACATCCTTGGAAGAGCAACAACAACATTGACATTGAAAACAATAACCGTGATGGATTCGGTGGTGTTGAAAGATACAGTGCTACACAACAATGGCTTGTTGATCAAATCATCATTGTCCATATTGATTATTGGTGGTTGGATGGTGGTGATCTGGAAATCCTTGTGGCCGGTCATTTCAATCATTGAAATCATCCAACGATATAAAGATGAGAAATTCCAGCAACAAGAGCTACAAATGTTTGACAAATGTTTGAATCAAACCATTGACAATCGTCACTATGACAACGAAGATGGTGGTCTGGATTCCGATGATAAGTTGATCGCATTAAAAGAAATTGAGGTTGTCGATTGTGTGTTGACGTTAGATTTTCAATGCTAAATTTTAAGCCGGTTTTGTTTCAGGAATCGATGCTGATTCTGTCAGCTTGTTTCATAATGTTCACGACTATCATTTCGATTTTGGGTTTGATTGGCGTCAATTGTGAACGTATTTCAATGTCATTCATGTACGGAATTTTCATCTCTATGGCGTTGATGTTCACCATCACCCAGGCGATCCAAGATCCAATCACGTGGATGGATAATGCTGGAATGTGTTTCGGATTTTTACTCCTATTGACTATTATAAACGTTTCAATTTGGTGCTACATTCGCATGCTGTTTTGGAAACGACAACAATCAAATCTAATTGACCAAGGTGATGGTTCTATGAACCATCCACCATCATCGCCATCCTCCTTTCAAAATGACAATTTTGAACCGAATTTAACCAATATTCTCATTAAATAAAAATGAATAAAAACTAAAAATGAATTCAAATTTGAAATACATGTCTATTTCCACCCTATTCAACAACTGATGTTAAAATGGCAGTCTGTCAAATTCGCAAATCTGCGCATGCGGCCACATTGTTTTTTGGCGCATTTGTGGCTTTGTTGTTGCCAGAACGTTTCCTTGAAAATTCTCTCGATTCTTTAAAAACTTTAATTTTGCAGATAATTAAATTTCTCAATATGGATACTGTTGATGATAATACACCAGTTGTTCGTATAAACGCATCTTTGATGGCCAATTATCTTCATGCTAAAGCCATTCTTGTTGGTTTTGTCACCAGGGTTCGTAAATTCGTTTTTGTTTGATTGTTTTTTGAAAATTCTATTCGGAATTCTGCAGACCGATTCAGATGGTAAACGTGCCACAATCAAGACTACCGATGATCAATTTATCCAAGTGATTTTCTCACCTCCAGTATGTTCAAAATTTGTTTATTCTGTTTCTAAACTAATGATTGCTTAGTTAAGTTTCATGTTACAGCCAAATCAATTGATTGAGTGCTATGGTACAGTGAGCAGTTCACATCAATTTCAATGTTCCAAATTCGCCCATTTCATGCCGGATGTATCAGCCGAATTCAGTATGACAGTCGGTTTCCTTTTTGTGGGAAAACATTAAATTCTCTTTTTCTTTGAATTCAAATCTCGAACAGATTGCGAATTTTACAACAAATTCATCAAATCTTATCTAACATATTCGGATCGTTTGAACATACAACAACCACCATCGGATGATCAAACACCATTAACTAAGGTGTCAAATGATTTCAAACTGAATATGAATCCGGCAACAAATCAGGATAATAATCTCAATGAAACAATGAATGATTTTGATAGTTGGAATTGAATATAGTAGCATTTTTTTTTTTAAAAAAAAACATTAATTTATAATTAAAAAAAATTCATTCTCAACTATTTTCGAACATTGGACTTGTTTTATTTCGATCAAAAAACAAAAAAAAACTAATCTAACCTAATCAATAATTATTGCCACCGCGTCAGGACACAAAAAGTATCCAATGCACAAGGTTGATTTGAGCTGCTGCCAGTGAAATATTCAAATCGATGATTGTCTGGATGGTATTAAAACCTACAACCTTCTTTTAGGATAGGAAAACTATATTGGATAGTTAGCAAAATGCCAAAGAAAATTGCTGTCGTCATAGACATTGGCCATCAAATTTGATTGATTATCTTTCTTTTTTTTCTGGTGACAGCGATTGCATTTCGGGGAATGGAGGCCAAAAAAACAAAACTGGCGAGAAAAAGATGGATAAGCTCTCTTCATGATTATCGTCGTAGTCATTCACTAGAATGAAATACTGTTGAAGGGAGTAAAAGTAGGGATTGATGTATTCCTCAATTAGGTGACAAGTGGAGCAACCACAATTGATGTGCTCTGGATGATGCTGAACATTTGAATTAGTTTGAAATTATCTTTGAATCCATCATGAGGATCATACATCCGACAATAGTTCGTCATCCTTCAAATTATGCTTGTAAAAAATGGACATTGGTCACAATCATCAGCATCGATTTGGTGGTTGTGATTGTCACCATTGTGATCATAATTGGTCGTTTGGTGAAACATGAGAATTTTGGCGGGGATCATCAGATTGTTGAAGAATTTTCCGAACCACCGAATAGCACATGGCCATCGTACGATGATCCTACCATAATGCCGGCAACCACCACCAGCACAATGGCATCAACATTGATCGAGCCATTACAATTTGATCAATGGTTGATGAGACACAACGAAGAAGTATGATTGTTTGGATCAATTATAAATTTTGAATATTGAAAATTCCTATTTATCCTGCAGTTTGTCGCAACCGAAATGATAATAAATGTGATTTTATTGATCGTTGGAATGATGGGATTGATCGCGGTGATCAAAGAACATCTACTATTGACCATTTTATATTCAATCATTAGCATAATTGATGTACTTTCATCCATCTTTTTTTGGGCTAGAACAAAATCAGCAGAAAACTTTCTACAAATGATTTCTAGCAGTATATTTTTCATATTTTTATTGTTGTTCCTTCGTGATCTTTATATCATCGATAAACGAAGAAGACGGATCAACAAGAATCGGTTTTCGTTTAAAGTTTGAGCATAATATCATTCTTGTATCTTTCGAAAAGTTGTTTGAGTCAAAAAGAATAATGTTGTTAACACAAATGGGTACGTTCTTGTTTAACATTTTACCATAGCTTATCTGACACTGAAAGACTTCCAAATTATCTGGATGTTTGGCAACTATTATCACCAAAAACAACCAGAAAATAAATTCATTCAACAACGGCCCATGAATAAATCCAATCATAAATGATTTTTATTGTTCGCCAATAAATCTGTTCAATGTTTGTATATCCTAGACAAGGGTTGCCCAACCTTTTTTCCACATTTAAATTCGAACGCAAAAAAACGAGCCCTGCTCATGTCCAATGTAAAAAATGTAATCCCACCCCATAAAAATGTAGTGAATGTCAATTGTCAAGGAACCAAGCGTTCAAACTGTATTGCACCTCTTTTGCCTTGTCCCACCTTCTTCTCCTGTTTATAGTGCGCCTAGTTATAGGGTCAGATCATTACATTGGACACCTTCTTCTCCTGATTATAGTGTGGCTCGTCATCGGGTCAAATCATCACTGGGCCAATCAGAGAGAGAAAGACTGCTTCGTCTCCTGTTTATAGTGTTTCTCGTCATTCTCTGTAAAGAGAAATAGAGAAGGATCGTGAACGTATGGTCCTCCTCCTATCTGTTCTGTTGACCAATTAAATCAAATTGAAATGGCGAAAGAAAGAGAAGGGGAAACGAGAATGGTTGAGAACGTATACTTGAAACCTATGAAAACTTGTCACTAGTTACTCTAAAACGGATTTGGAAACGGATCTAAAACCGTGCTGAAGTGGCTCATAAGCCACGGGTTGATTATCCCTGTCTTAGAAAAAGTACCATTTAAAGTACCATATATCAAACGACGATAAACAAAATGGAAAAAGCGCATAAAATGAAAAAATCACGTTCAACGGTCCAATTATTTTCCGGTCCGATGATCGAATGCGATACATCATGTTTTATCATTGTGGGATTTTGCATGCATACAATCTGGCCACGTGATTAGTTTTGTTCGGGCTGCTATGTCAGCTGAGTTTTTCCAATTCTTTTAAGATTCAGTATTCGGAATCCTTAGAATCATGTCTTCGGTCAGCGATCACTTGTTGATGTTTTCCTGGAAAATGTTCATGTTTTTGATGGTTTTCCTCAACCTATGGATCATTTTTGATCGTGAAGTATTACCACCAGACGGTAATCTGTTCCATTTGTTGATTTTGTTCATGTTGGCCCATTTCTTGGACCAGGTATCCGATTATTGTCAACTACCATCTTTGTTAGGAATGTTGGTTGCCGGTAAATATGCTTGCTTATTCTTCCATGTTTTGGAGTCGTATTTCGCTGTGATGATTATTCATTCGGTTGTTGAAATCATGGTGCTTCTCATCACCATGATCGTCCTCTGTAGGTTTCATCCATGGCAACTTAACCAATGCGGAACTGGATAAAACATTAACATCAACCATACGATCACTTGCATTGATCATAATATTGATTCGTGCCGGTTTGAATCTTGATCCCGAAGCTATCCGAAGACTATCGTTGGTCTGTATACGGTTATCACTTTTACCATCCATTTTGGAAGCAATCGCCATCGCAATATTTGCTTGGTTAATTTTTGGTTTGAACATAATTTGGTCGCTGATGTTGGGTTTTGTGATTGGTTCAGTATCACCGGCCGTTGTGGTACCATCAATGGTGAAAGTTCAAGATGAAAAACTGGGCACCGAAAAAGGTATACCAACACTGTTGATTGCTTCGGCCAGCGTGGACAACGTTTTTGCCATAACCGGTGTTAGTGTATGCTTGAGTATTGCTTTTGCTGATCAAAATTCAAACAATACATGGAACACAGTTTTGTCCATACTACGTGGACCACTTGAAGCTATGGCCGGTGTCTTGATTGGCATGCTCATGGGAGTGATACTTTGGTACCTTCCCGAGCAATACTATCACCCAAAAGCACCGAAACATGGACTGCATCGTTTCGTTCTGTTGATGACCACCAGTCTGTTCACGTGGTTCGGTTCAAGAGCTTACGATTTCAAAAGTATCGGTCCATTGGCCATTTTAACAGCAACGTTTGTTGCATCCATTCGTTGGCGTTTGTTCAATTTGGGGAAATTCAGTCAAGAAACATTGAAAATATTATGGATGATTTTCGAGAATCTCCTATTCTGCTTGATCGGATCCAGTGTTCGATTAAAAGACATGAAGACATCGGTCTTGTTATACGGAACGATTTGCATCCTGATTGGCGTCTTGATCCGAATGGTGATCACATATTTGATAACCTTCGGCAAAAATGGTGGCTTCAATCGGCGAGAACGTTTGTTCATATCGATAGCATGGCTACCGAAGGCCACCATTCAAGCAGCCATGGGTCCAATAGCTTTGGATTTGGCCACAAACGATGAACAAATCAGCCATGGCCATCTGATTTTGACCTTGGCCGTTCTGTCCATATTATTGACCGCCCCGTTCGGTGCCATCGCCATTGATAAAACCTATCGATTTCTTTTGGGCAGCCATCATGAAGCAAACAATTCAAATATTCTTTCCGATTCAGCTAAAATTAGACAAAGTCTTGATGGTCAAGATGATGCACATCAACTTTGCGAGGTAACCAAACTGCTTCCATAAATTCTCTATATTTCGAATTTTTCATACGTTGCAAGTTCTTCAAAATAAATTTTTTTTTTGAAATTTTTTTCCCGCTTTTCTTCTCTCGAACATTCCTAGATTACGCCCCATGCAACCGAATAGAGTATTTAATCCATTGGTATTATTATTTTTATGGTGTCAGTATTCGCTATCCAAGAAATATCATTGGAACAAAAACTAAATGAGCTTTATGTTTCTTCTACAATAAATTTCAAATTTTAAAAGGGCCCAGGATTTTGGATTTTTTAATTGTTTCATGATAATTTGAGTTTTTAAAAAAATCAGTTGAAACTTTAGAATGGCTCCCTGAGTGAACTTTCGATCGACATTGGCGCCCGATATTCTGGGCTTCGTTCTCTAATTTTGGCTGGCTAATCAATAATTTATGCTGCTGATTGCGAGCTTGACAAATCTAAAATGAATAGTTTTCAAAAATGTAACTTTTTTCAAAATAAAATTCCAGCTAAAAGAATTGATTTTCCACAAAACAACCCCGCCCAATTTGAATAAGAATTTAATTAAAATCACGAGTTCCATTTCACAAGGAAGAAAACTCTATTCTTGTGAATTCTCTCCATCGACTTTGGGAAGGCTTTAGAATTATTTTCTTCATTTGAAATGCTAGAATGTATCGAATTAATCGCTTGGTGAATTATTCGTTCGTCCAATCTATGCCAGTCAAGCATGGATTAATACCGAAATTGACCCGGATCAAAATCAATCAAATGCTGCAAGAAAAAAGAACAAAACAGCTAGCAAAATCTTCGCAAAGGTTTCAGAACAAACACTTTCGGTTTACCGCGGCTATATTCATTGTTTCCTTAATTCGTTCAGGCCTAATGTTGGCCATCAAAAATGACCATCATGAATTAGTATCAATTTTTGGTTCGATATTCCATTTGCTAAACATCAATCGTGTTCATCCGGAATTGGTTGCGTTCCATTTTAGCATCGAACAATGTCTTTATATTTGTATCCTTTATGGTAGAGGAAAATTTTATCAATTTTTCCAAATAATCATTGCATATTGCCATCAGATTTATGATCCATATCGTGGTCATTCGGAAAATAAGGTTCGACAAAAATTCTTGCAGCATTACTACCGGAAGCATTTTGGCTTCGAAACCAGAACAATCGAACACTTGACCATTTTCATGCGAATTCAATTCTTTTTGCAACCAATCTCAACACTGATCACACCATTGATTGTGTTCTGCAGTGCGTTGATTTTCCTTTTTGCCATCGATCCACAAACGAACAATTTTCATCTGTTTCTGAATTCATTGATTGTCTATAATTTTTACAATATAATCTGGCCGTTTTTGACCAGCATTTGGGCCTATTACGGGCTAATGTATACCTCCAATTTGTTCGCTAATTTCCGTATCATCAGTTCGATTATGATGGAAAAGATTCGGGCGGTCAAACGACACCAATCGACGTTGACCGATTCCAGGTAAAGCCTATAGGCGGTTTAGCGCGCACGCGCGCGCGAAAAATTCAAAAAAATTTTGATTTTGTTCCTGTTTTGTAGGAAGTTCACTTGTTTTCAAGTTAGAAATCATCTCCGGAAACAGACAGAATTGTTTGAAGAGATCAAAATGATCAATGAATTCTGGCGTTATTATTTGAGTTTTACATTCGTTGTCTACATTTCATTGTATTGTCATTCACTTTACATCACATTGATGACCGAAACACTATGGGCATTGCGGATATTCTTCACCGCATTTTCCATTCAACCATCATTCATTGTGGTCACGTTGAATGTTGTTGCAGCGAATCTGTTCAAGGAGATTTTCAACCTACACAAAATCTATTATCATTGGTTATCGAACCAACATGAACGCTTGAACATGGCCACCAAACTAAAAGTTGGCCAAACATTGGACCTGATCCAGAGTCGTTGTGTGGGATTCTCGTTCATCAACAATATTTGCATCCAAAATAATACAATCATAAATGTGTGAGAAACGCGTTTAGCATCGAAAAGACCAAGAAATACATTAATCTTTTTGTATTCCACCCGATGTTTTTAGGTAATTTTTCAAACCACTACACTATTTTTCCTGATCACCCGGATGGTTTGAGAATGTCGCAATAAATCGACATCGATCCCAGAAGATGGCCATTTTGGATTTGGATTTTAAACGATTTTTTTTGGATTTAAAATACTTTTAATTGGAACAAAAAAGATTGGTGTGGTTTTTAAGGGATGCACTGGAAAAAGCGGGAAATTTTAAAAATTTCTCTTTTATTCGAGCTTTTACAGAAGTGTAGTTTCTCGTTTTGTTAGTCTGACCTATCTAATCCTCTCTGCTGGGACTTTTTAAGGTTTGCCTTTTTTCTTAACCCATTGATGTTGTAAAACTTCGAGCATGGATGGCCGATCGGTTTCATTCGGATTGAACATATTCAATAATAAATCTTGTACTAATTTAGATATCTCTGTGGAGAAACGTGATTTAATGAACTTTGGATAATCAGTCTGTTCTTTGTATAATTTTTTCACATCTTTAAAATGGAATGGGAAACGATTATGTAACATTGCATAAAGCACCACACCCATGGCCCAAACATCTCCTTTAAATGGATTATATGGTTTTTTTGCTGTCAATTGTGGTGAATAATATGGTACCGTACCGCAGAATGTTTCGCTGATCACATCATTGATGTCCGTTTCGTCCATGATCAAATCGGCGAAACCAAAATCGGTTAGTTTACAATTGAAATTTTCGTCCAATAAAATATTATCAAGCTTTATGTCACGATGTGCCATATGGCAAACAGTATGAAGATAGTTGACCGCTTCTGAAGTTTGCGTAAACCACAAACAAGCCAATGGTTCTTTGAGGCATTTGTTTTTTTTAACATAGGCAGTTATATCACCATTGCCGGCATATTCCATAAATATATAAATCTTACGATTAGCTTTGATAATATCATAAACACGAACCGCATACGGATGTTTGACCTCCATCAATGCGGACAATTCTCTTGGTAGAAATTTTTCAGCCACTTTTTTGGTCATCAAGCTTAAATCCAAAACTTTCACCGCACAATCCAGATCATTTTTAAAGTTTTTCGCACGATATACCTGAGCAACAACAAAGCACAACACAATTGAATTATTCAATTTAAAAATCAAGGTGTCCGTGTTGCGCAATTTACCTGTCCGAAGGCACCTGCACCGATTTTGTACAAAACTTCGTAACCTTTTTTGGTGAACACTGCTTTAGTTTTAGGATCGATATCGATCTCATCTTTTTTCCCTCGGCCGCTGACACTGCGTGACATTGGTTATCTGTTTGAAGATGGTTGGTGGTTCAGTGCGATTGAATGATAATGGTTGTTTGATGGTGGTGGTGGTGGTTGTTCTCGAAGAATTTCTCTCAAAAACCTTTCAAGATCACCAAAATTCAATACAAAAAATTTAACAAGTTCCATGCATTGCAAGAATCAAGCCTTTTTGTACGGAAACGTTTTGTTCGAAACATTCGATTTCGGTTACGTTCCGATTTGATTCAATTTGTCTTATTAAATTAAAATTAACAAATTTCGAAAACAACAACAAAAAACCTAAATTATCAAAGATAATTCCTATTGGATCACAGCATGATTTGGAGGAGGATGATTGTCGTTGTTGTTGTTTTCATTCAAAAAACATTAGCTTAACTTGACGTTTGGAATCGGTCATCCAAGTTTCAAAAAATTAAACTTTCCCAACAATCGTCCTATCTGGCTCAAGGGACCCGATGCAGCTTGTGGATTGTTCAGGAACTCCGGCATTGGTGCCCGTCCGGGCAGCACTTTGACCGGCGGATAACGGTATCCTTTGATCAAATCGGCACCCTTCTCGCCAATCATTATGATCGGTGCATTGGTATTACCGGAAACGATCTTCGGCATCACGGATCCATCAATAACACGTAAACCTTTAACACCGTACACTCTTAGTTCTGGATCAACCACCGCCATCGGATCATCGGGCGGACCCATTTTGGCCGTACCGACCGGATGATAGATGGTGGCCGAATATGAGCGCGTTAAACATGCAAAATATTCATCACTGTATAACAGGTATTGCTCACAACCGTACCATTTTCTTGACCATGGCCGAACATTGAACTTTCGGAACGGTTCGGATAAGGCCATTTGCATACTTAGTTTCAGTGATTCAACCAAAACTTTAACATCGTATGGATCTTCAAAATCTGATTGCAGCAAAATCAATCAATCAAATCAATCATACAATAGGATGGATTGAAATTCAAACTTACAATTAGGCTGTATGATTGGTTGATCGTATGGATTTTTCGAGCGAAGCTTCATCCAGCCAGATGAACGCGGCCTCAACAAAACCGGATAATAGGCAAACGAATCATCGTAAAGAAATGGTTCGTAAATTTTCTGGAATAGTTCATCTTTTAGATTCATAGCCTTGCGTACGGATTCGCCACCATCGGACGATGGACATGAAGGTATGAAATGTAATTCCACATCTGGCCAATCATCGCTTGCGTTTATGTATTTGGTGCTGATGAAGCCAAGACCATCCAAACCGCCCAACATGGTCAATGGGCCAATGCCCAATGTGATCCATTGGGTGAATGATTTGGCCACATACATTCTGGGCTGTACCACCGAAACCGGTGCATCAATATGGAACTGCATTCCACCAACGCCAATATGGTCCTGGAGATTTTGACCAACACCGGGCAGATCAGCAATCACCGGTATGCCCAATTCTTGCAGGTCCCATCTTGGTCCAATACCGGAAAGCATTAATAATTGCGGTGAATTGATGGCACCGGCAGACAGAATGATTTCACGTCTGGCATAAACAATGTGATCAAGTCCCTGCGACCATGTAAGGATGATCATTGAATGAATTGGAAGGAAAATCACCTCCACCAAAAACCATCAACTCACCTTACGATCAAACTGAACCGCAATGGCACGTTTGTGTTCGTTGAACAGAATTTTGGTAACATGTGCATAGATGACTGTGTGAAAATTTTCCCTTTCCCGGAAATCTCTGATGAACGCTTTGGCGGTGGAACAACGTGCACCGCGACGCATTGTACCTTGTGGTATGGTGAAACCAGTCTGTCTAGCGCCATTGATATCAATATTGGGGAAGCCGAATTTTTTTCCAGCCTCCAAAAATGCACCACCAATAGCCGTGGTATAATGCGGTGTGGATACCGTCAATGGACCGTTGAATCCTGGCAATGAATGAACCAAGAATGTATTCCGCTGAGGAAAAAAACATGTTGACACCTGACACCTGAACATACCATGGTAGCCATTTTTAAGTATAGCCGGATCACGATTATCTTCAGATTTGATGAAATAATAGAAAACATCATTCCAGCCCCAACCATAATTGCCCCATTGTTCCCAAAGGTCATAATCTTTCTTATTTCCTCTAACATAAAGCATATAATTTATAGTGCTACACCCGCCCAAAATTTTTCCTCTTGGCCAATTAGAACGATTCTCTTTCATGCCTTTGCATGCATATTTTTGTGGTTCAGTTTTATATTGCCAATCAAATTCAGATAATTGTAGGCGTGCTGCCAGCACTGGTATTTCTGATTGGTAAACTTCATGGCCGCCAGCCTCCAACAACAATACTGTTACACTGGGATCCTCTGAAAGGCGGTTGGCTACCACAGCACCAGCCGAACCTGCGCCAACTTTTTGGGCGTAACGTTGAACACAGCACACAGACACAAGGCAGGCACATTTAGTGCAGAAGGGGAGATAAGAAGAAACAATTGATGTGATTGGTTGTAAGTAAAGCAACTAAATAATTAAAGCACTAATGAAAAACAAAAGCTCCGCCTTTGAAACTCACCAACAATATAATCATATTCACGATAGAAATACTCTCTGGTGAATGGTGTTTCATGTCGCATCCTATGCAAAAACATAAACATAAACGCCGGTATCAATGCCGGTAATGCGGCATTCAAACTAAGAATACTGTTTAGCATAATTTCCACAACATCAACGCAGATCAGGATGCAGGATTCTTATTGAAGGACGTTGATATCTTGAGGCATTTTACATTTTATAGTTGGCGGAACAAGAATCACACCAGATGGATCGATGATTGATGATTGAGAATGGAGAAAAACAAAAGCAGCTTGGATGAATCATTTGTCCACCAGACAACAGAGGAAGATGAAATTGATGAAACTGGATGCTGGTCGCGATGGTCAGCATGTTTCCCTTTCGTTTTACTCGCTTGATTTTTTTTCTTGGTTTTTTGATATCCAATGTGATGTTTTATTTCGATTGCTCTTATTGACCGACTAACTTATTTGAAGATTTCAAAACGAAACTATCGGACAAACTAGAAGAGGAAGAGAAACATAGACCGAGAAAGAGAGAGAGAGAGAACTAGACAAACACAATGTAAATTCGATGCGGCCAATGGTCAGCTACCTCAGTTTATTGCGAATGTCCACCGACAACTAACCAACTTTGGCGGTGTTGTCCAGGTTACACTTCAGTAATTGGTTGGAATTTTCGTTTGCCTTCTTTTCAGCTTTATTCATTAAATATTTGGTATTTTAAATGGCAATTTTGTTTTTCGGTTGGCGCACTTGTTGCTCGTTGTTGATTCGGTCGATGGCTGGATTTAGAAAGTGAACCTGGGACGATCCTGGACTTTCTCTTTTTTTTGGCTTGATGATTTTTTTTTATTTTCATTGCAATTTTCTTCAGATAGCTTTCAGTGTGTCTACTGAATCCAATCCATCTCTTGTCCTTCCTCCGTCTCTCTCTCTCCCTGGCTCATTCTAGTTCTTCTTGTGCTCACTATAAAGCACCTTGGCCAGAAAGTGCCAGAAAGTCTCTTGTTTTATGGTTATGGCTTTCTCTCTCTCTCTCTCTTTTTTGGCTTTCATTTTCCAACTTCATGATATGTATGCATGTCTGTTTGTGTGTGTGTTTGTATCTATATTCGGGATAGTGTAGTCTTGTTCGGGCGAAAAAAAAATCCCCCAAAGGAAAATGAGAACCCAAAAAGATGAACAGATTGATAGAGACTGACCACCATCAAGCAAATAGCCTGTGAGATACACTCTTCGGCTTCTAAAGCTTGCGCTTTCAGTCTGAATGACCAAAATCATCCAAGCTAATTTGGCTCCAAATCGGTGTATTTTTTTGCGCAAGTATATCGTTGAAAAATTAGGGTTTTTTCCGTCCGATCGTTTCGGTTGTGTGGTTTTGAAACCAATTTTTCTGTTTCGCCCATTCGATAGTCTGGAGGCGGTCATTTTGATAGTCGACCATCACATTGTGCCTTTTTTGCTCCTCCTCTTTTCCCTGCAAGTTTTTTCTAAATATTTTTTCAAAACGGTTTACCGAAACTTTCCGAACAGGCAGACAGACATTCGAAAAAAAGTCTCGATACTTTTTTACCTTTTTCGTGAGGATTTCAAATTAGGAAACTCAATCATCACGATCCGAAAGAGGGGGAAGAGCAAAAAAAAAGAAGGTTAAGTGTTTAAAAATAAGTACCATACATTAATTGAATTGGTTGTCGATGAAACCTAAGACAGTTTGTCGACCTCGTCATATCTCGACCGCGAACTACATATATCTTGAGTGAACCATATCTGGAACCTTCATGATCCGCAAGGCGATGTTCTCGAAGTTTTTGTTTTTAATTAGCTTGAATCTATTACCGATTGCGATCCTTGAATTGATGAACTTCAAGGTGTTTGAATATCGATCGGCAAAATTTGCGGACACGATATCCGTTGTTGGACAGGATTTTCAGGATCTTCCTCTTCTTATTTGTTTTTGGCAAGCTCTTTTATGCCGAAAAAAAAGCTTTAACATTTAACATTTTCAACCTATTTGGTGTTCGAGGCTTTTTGTTTTCCTAGTGTTTGTGTATTTCCTATTCTTTTCTTCGGAAACCTCGCCAGTGGTTTGTTTGTTCTTGTTGCTGTTATTGTTTTGTCTGGCTGTGGGAGAAACAAAGAATCTTTTCCTTTCCTTTTTTTGTTCCGATCGACGTTTTCCTTTGTAAAACCTTATCTTGTATTTGATTCCGGTTTGTGTTTCGGTAGTTTCGGTAGCATTTTGGCCGCGCTACCAGATATAATTATAATTAAAATTAATCATTTTTTTCTACATGGTGTTTTTGTTCCAAAAGTAGCAGTATTTAAATCTAGGTTTTTAGGTTTTCGCACTACTTTGTCACCATCATCACCATGTACGACACATTGTCCAAGAAATTCACATGGTGTTCCATCATAATGGCAGTAGTTGATTATGATAATCGTTTCAGATGTCCACCGTGTCCATAATACTAAAACAGGTTCAAGTTGAAGATCCTGGTGATGTTGTTCGTCTTCGTGGTTGTAGCAACATTTTACTACTTGTATCTTTGACTTCGAGAGAAATAAACGGATCAAATGTAGCCCATCAAATGAAGAAGACGAAGAAAAAGGACAAGACACAAATCTGTGCCAAACATGCTTCGGTGTTTTAACAGCCTGTAACCACCGTTTCAATGTGGATGCTTACATCATTAGATTTTCCCAAAATGTCTGAAAGATGGATGATTGGCTCCCTATTTCTTGCCCATCACCGTGGCCATCGTTCAAGGATAATTGAGATTCATTCGCCAAGGGTGGATTAATATATATTTTTCTTAAAAACAAGATCAACAAATATGATGATGACGATAAACGAAAGATGGTCCAAAATCAAAAATTATTACTATTCAATCTGAATACTCGTCTGGTTAGCTAGTTAGCCTGAGAGCTAAAAATATCGAAAAACCACGGATGAAAAGCCCAAAACAACAAGAAGAAAAGAATTGGACAAATCCAATTTCAATGGAATGGTATGTTTTTTTTCGAGGAAAAAGAAATCAGTGTAAAAAATCAGGATAATCTACCTTTGGCCAGGTAGTAAGGAAGAAAGCTAAATGGCCCATAGGATTGGCCAGGGGTGAGCAACCTTTTTAATGAACGAGCCAATTTAAATTTTAAATTTAAATTGTTTGGCGGGCTGCACCAAAAGTAGTGTAGAATCTAAACCTACGACGGCATCTCTGAACAGGGAAAGAGAAGGAGGAGTCTTCTACTGTTCATAGTGTGTCTCGTCATCGGATCAAATCATCAATGGACCAATCAGAGGGAAAAACGTTCCTTATAGGCGTCAAACATGCACAGACTAGTACTGGTTAAAGCTGATCGCTTTTCATAGCTTTATGGTGTGTCTCGTCATCGGTTCAAATCATCACTGGACCAATCAGAGAGAGGAATATAGCTTCGTCTCCTGTTTAGAAAAGCTTGGTGGGCCGAGCAAAAATGTTCGATGGGCAACAGGTTGCTCACCCCTGGGATAGGAAATGGCTTGTGATCAATCGTAATCATCATCCTAAAAACATCCTTGCATGCCTCGAATAACAATGAGGACGATGAATTCAAGCTACTGTTACTCGGGATGAAAGCATCCTGTCTGAATTGAACCATTTGATGATAATGGTCATCATTTTGGAAACACACACACTAACACACACCTTTTTTGCACCTGTAACAACTTTCGCTGGTTTCTATTATGTTGCGTAACATCATCGAACACAGGGATACACAAGGTAGATATTACAATGAAGATCAGGTTTTCTTAGAAAGGAACAAAAATTGATTGTTGTAGCTATCCGGGTTATGTAAATGCCACACCAGAGAGCCAATAATGATTATGATGGTGGTTATTATCATCATGGTTGCGGTTGTTACGGTTGTAATGCCGAGATTTGATGAAACCAGAAACAGATTCGTTCTGGAGATTATCTCCAATTGGTTTGCTCGATCGATCAGTTGATTGATTGATTGGTCGCTTCTGGTGAAAAGCCCAAGGTTCATCATCTTAGATGTTCCACAATCCAATCCAAAGCAAAGGAAACGGTTCGAGTGTGCCAAAAGCGTGTTCTCCACACTTGTAACATTAACACCAAGCTGTTAGAAAGCGAAACAAAAATCGTTGAATTCAATTATTCACGGGGATTGTTGGACTTAAGTAGAAAAGGTTGAATTTTTGCTTTTTTTACCATCCATATCCGATCATCTTGTAAACATATGCTGTCCAAAATCACGGAACGAAACAGACTAAAATAAATAATAATTGTAGAATGAATCTAAATTTGATTTCGGGTTTCTTGTTGTTTACTTTTTATGATTGCTATATTCAACGACAATCCACCTGACCTGAAACAAAAGCGAACCTCGCTTAAAGATTCACAAAAATGTTTTTTGTTTTTAGTTTTTAGTTTTTATTTATCGTGATCGTCAGGAATAATATCCGACCATCCGACGGCCATGTGCATTACCGACCAGGATAAAATCCATTTTTAACCACTGGAAAACATTCTAAAACAAGCGTTTTTTGCCAAGAAACCAGAAATAGAGAAATTACAGGAGGGATATAGGTAGAGAGATAATTGTGATATACCAAAATCAGAAAAATAACACTAGGTTTGGTAATGATTGTGATTATTATCATCATTAAAGTATCATCGAATCGATCGGATCCAACCGGTTTGGTCAAAGTCGGAAATTCATCAATATTCCACCGTTTTGAATATCGTATGGCGATCCTTAAATGCAGACATATTTTTTTCATTGTTTAACGAACCCTTGACGATCGAATCACGTTTCACTCAATTCACGGTATGGTTTCGTGAGCATTCCAGGTTGGGAGGCTGGCCGGCTGGAGGGTTGGCGGTTTGCAAAGAGCATAGCTTAATCTAATTGGATGATAACGATTTTCCAACACTCGAATGGATAAGCGTTGATTAGGCCATTTTTCAAGAGCTTCCAAATTGGTATTTCAATCGCACAGGTATTATTTTGTGTTCGCCAGTTTAGTGTGATACAACATGTTCCCAGTTTTACTAATGTTCTCGGCAATTTTGGCCGTTTCGCTTGTTCCGATTTCCGGTCAGTCCAAAGATTTCCAATGGCTCGATTGTGGTGGTTCGGTGATTCATTTCTACAAGTTAGATTTCGAACCTAAACCATTGGTTTTGTCGAAAACATCCAAAATTAATCTGACCATCGATTCGGATATTGATCAAGATTTACCGGTCTCGCCGGATGTTAAATTGATCGTGGAAGTCAATAAAACGTTGCATATTGGCAATGAAATTTTAAACATAACTCTGCCTTGCATCGATGGAATGGGTTCATGTAAATATGAATTGTGCAAAATTTTCGACACTTGGTTTCAAGATTTGGTTGACCCGTTGTTCAAGCGAAACTATCGAGCTTGTAATTGTCCCATATTGGCCGGAAAACTTGCCTCAAGCAACCAACAATGGTCTGTACCGTTCGAGAAGATCAAAGGAGTCATTGCACACATTGCTTCGGTAAGTCGTCGAATAACCGTAGGCTGGATTCCTTCAATTTTTTACGGAAATAACGTTTCCCTATCCATTACAGGGTGATTATATTGTGAAAATGACGATAGAAAACCTGAAAACTTCCGAATTATTGGGTTGCCTACGAGTCGAGGCTCGTTTGATCGAACCGGAACCGGAATTATAGAATTTTGATTTCATTTCTAATAAAATTTGATGATTTTCAAAAACTCAAAACAAAAATCCGAAGCAGGATCCCCAAACAGGATTCAGATTTGAACCAACCGAGACAATTCGGAAATCGAGAGTGTTGTTAGCGTGGAAAATGTGCTTTCCTAGGAGGCTAAATATAGATAATTAACGTTTCAATTTACCTCAAAGATGATGATGGTGAAATTCAATTGGCCAGGTCAAGTGACCAAATAATGATAATGATATGGTAAACAATTAAAGTAAATCACTTAGGTTATGGCGATTTCAAATGGAATAGATTGTGTTTGTGTTGCTCTTACGGTATTTTTCTAACACATCACAAGCTTGAATTTTCGTTCTCTTGGTAATTACCGGAGAGCCTATTTTTGTGGCCATTTTGCTAAGAATAAAATCGATCAAATATCTTCGTAAGACGATTATGTTGACGATGATGATGGTCTACAGAATGTCCACCCGGCGAACGATAATTTTAGGTTAGTAAAGAGTTGAAAATCACCTATGATTTTCGGTTAGAATCCATCAAAATCATCCAAAGATTGATGACCGGCTCTCAATGATAATAATGATGATGATGACGATCTAGTTTCAGGTTGCTCAAACTTTCACCTCATCCAACTCCAGAACGATGTAATTTTGGAAAAAAGTGAAAAATAATTGTCGATGGCTCAGCAAGTGAAAAAACAGAAAATAACATCATCTTGAACAATGCTTGATGATGATCGGACTCAGGCAATTGACAATTTTTCTCCTTTTTAACAAATTAGTTCCAAAAGGATTGTTTGTTCAAAGTGTTTTTCCAAATGTGTTGCTTTCGGTGTTCGAGGCGCCAAAAAGTTTTACAACCCTACTTAATCGCTTGCCGAGAACAAAGAGGTTCGAGCCGAAACACGATAGAAAATTCGAAAAAAATTCAAATTTTGTCTATATTTAGATTTGGAAATTCGAAAGTTTTTCGATTATTTCACAAATTCAGCAGCAAAAAAGAAATCAATTTGAATATTTAGGAACCCAAAATAAAATTTGATGAATAGCTTGCTGGTCTTTTAATTATACTGTTCAATAAATTATACAGGCATCGAATCGATGCCATTGGCTTCAAAGGATTTTTTCTCGCATTGGAAATTTTTAAATTCAAATTTTGAAAAAACCGGGCCACTATTCGATTCGATACTGCTATCGATACAATCGATTACCTAGAATGAGGTGGCACTTTCCTCAGGCGCTTTTTGATGCAAAACATTTTGTCAATGTTTTCATGTTTTTTGAATCTGTAAATCTTTATTTTTTGATTTTTTTACCTAAAACCGAGCATGACCACCGGACCAGATGTTCTATTTGACCTGAAGAATGCCTTTTACCTTGGAAACTGGCAACAATGTCTGAATGAAGCTTCGAAAGTCAAGGTAAACACCATGGTTATTTTGTTCCATGAATTCAGATAATATTCTGAAAAATTTCCCTTTATGACATCGTTGTAGACTTCGACCGATGAACAAAAATTGGAACGTGATGTTTGCATGTATCGAGCATATATTGCTCAGAAAAAATTTAATGTAGTCCTCAGTGAAATCAAAGATTCATCGCCTCAACCATTAAAAGCCGTTAGGCTGTTGGCCAAGTATTTGTCGCAAAACACAAACAGGTTGGTGTAAAAAATTCTGATTTCCAATTTTTTTTGATTATTGAATCTGGAAATTCATTAAATTTCACAGCGAAGAGGTTGTCGAAGAATTGGATTCAAATCATTCTTTGTACATGGGCGATAGCACATCATCTTTATGTGCGGCGAAAATCTATATTCACGAGAAAAACTATGAAAATGCATTGAAAATGTTGAACAATTCCAATGATATTGAATGTATGGCAGCGTCCATTCAAACGATGCTATTATTAGATCGTATTGATTTGGCCCGTAAAGAATATAAACGAATGTGCCAAAAAGATGAATATCATACATTATCACAGCTCAGTCTTTCTTGGATCAATTTGTATCAGAATGGTGAAAAACTTCAAGATGCTTATTTCATCTATCAAGAATTGAAAGATAAATTTGGGCCAACACCGCTTCTATTAAATGGCCAAGCAACAGTGTTGATGTGCCAAAATCGTTGGGAAGAAGCAGAACCATTGATCAATGAATGTATTGAAAAAGATAGCAATTATACCGAAGCAATCATTAACCAAATGGTATTGGCTAATTTTATGGGAAAATCTCCCGAGTTTATCAACCGATTTATAAACCAATTGAGCGATCCATCCCTTGATCCAATGTTTTATCAAGATTATCTATCCAAACAGAAAGAATTTGATAGAATTGCGCAACAATATCAAATTGTTTAATTTTGGTGTTGAACATTGCGACTTATAAACAAACAAGGATTATCTCCAACTTTGTTGTATTATTTATGTGAGAAAAATAAAATCCTTCCGATTCGTCGATTTCGTTGATTTGATAATTTCAGGCTATGCAAGTAAGCTTTCTCGAAACAAGAAAAAAAAGGCTCAAAGTTTTCAACATGATAAATTTGACAAAAAGAAGCTTTGAAAAATTTGTCTTCAACAAAAATCAATATAAAGTACATAAAAAGGAGAAATCAATGAACAATTGTTTAGTGGTATTGAATTTCGTTGTTTAGTCGAGGATTATGGTTCAAAAAGTGATTTATTTTTTCTCCTGGTGGGCCTAATTCGAACCATACCTCGAATGGAAATTTTCCAAATTTTCGTGATCTTTGTTCTCTCTTTTTTCCTGATTATAAGTTCCTGCACTTCCGAACACCCTTTACCACTGATCATTTTCAACAGATCCGCAACAAAGATTTGAGGAGGTAGTCGTAGAGAGATTTTTATTCGTGTTTTGACCAAACTGAATCAACAAGTAATTCACGTTATCAATTATGTTTTTGGCGGCTGCAAGTTCTCATTGATCATTTGACATTGGTGAAACGATTAGCTTAACGATTATGAGCCAATCATTGCGGTTTCACAAAGTTGTTGGTTTGTTGTTGGTCTGAATCACTCGGAGTTTTCTTATAGATCGACCACAATTCGCTTCTAAATGGGTTTCATCTGGTTTCATCCTCGGATGTTTCAATGTTTGATGAGAAGTTTACACATGATTTAACACGAGAACTGGCGATTTTTGAACAGAGCGAGGGATGAAATAATTTTTATAAACTTTTGAAGACAGAATGGTAAGCAATACACAATGATTTTGGTGATAATCACTGAATGTAAACCAAAAAATGAAAAAATATAAGACACCGATGATTGTTTTCGCCGTAACTGCTATATTTTAATCCAAATGGCGGTTAGCAACCGCATCAACGTCAATAATGCTAGAACCGATGATTTGGTTTGTTTTTTTTCTTGGTGTTATCATCGCGATTTACACCGATGATTTGTTTTTGTTTCTAAAGTTCAATTTTTTGCGAAACTCGATTTTTTGAAAAATTATTTCCTCACGACATTCAAAGTGGAATTTGCTCAGTGTACGGTGTTCGGTTTCTTCGGAAAAAAGATTATTTTCGTTTCGTTTCTGATTTGATAAACTGTCTTATCAACTCTCACTCAAGCTAACTGCCACCACCATCAAGATTTGTGTAGTGGCAGTTGTTGGTTTGTTTGGTCCATCAGTTTGTGTATTTAACCAGACATCCCAAGCGTTTCTTGATTTTCTCTTGTTCATATTTAATTTGTCGTTCTACATCAATGTTTTTCATGAGATTATCGTTGAAACAAGTTGCGATTCTAAACTGGGTTAATGATGGCTAATAGACTAACATCGTGGATATGTGATCAAGATCATGACAATTGTAATTGTTCAAATTCTTTAACAGTTTGTCAGACCCTTTTCTCGACATCCAACATTATATTGATGACAACCATTGAGAAAAAGACTAATCTTTTGCATAATTATGATTATCATAATATATATTCACATTTTAATAATGAATGACAACATTTTTTGAATGATTTGAATAATTATCTGAATATCACCACCCTTTAACATCAATCGACCGAAGGAATAATCATTGGCCCCTTGGCTGTCACCATCAACTACGGCAAAATATCCCCACCAATTCAGCTCGACTAAAAAAATGTTCATGGACAAAGTTTTTCCAAAGATGTTTGCCGAACAACATCATCATCATCCAATTAGATTAGAATCATCGCCAGAAGATAACGATCAAAATCATGACCAAAGACATGGCTCATATCCGCTTTATATAAATGGAATGTTTAATGATCACGATCATCATCAAGAGCATGGTCATCCGCAGAATATTGACCACGATCATCAACATCATGCAATCACCACAACATTGTACCAGAATCGATCTGTTTCCATCATAAATTGTGAATATAAATTGAAGGAGAAATATCCACATTTGATAACATTGATATTCTTCTTTGTAATCTATATCACAATGATTCTATTGGGTTCGTCACTGTTTATGGCATTTGAAGCTAAAGCCGAACAACGTCTCCGTGATCAAATACTTAACAAACAACAAACGTTCCTGGAACAGAATCAATGTGTAGATCGTAAGAAATTGTTTTATAATTATTCACCATTTTAAAGTTCCTAATTATTTTTTTAGATAAAGATCTAAAACAATTCATCAACAGTGTGATCATCACTTATGACAAAGGTGTGAATTTAGCTTTGCTAAATGATCTGGTTGACAGCATGCTAATTGAATCGGCCATGGTCGCAGACAAGTCACCACCACCAACATTACAACCCTTAATATCTTCTGGAGATGATTTGAAAATTGTGAAAAAAATCCAAGAAAACCTCCCCGTTACCCATAAAAATGTTTCCAAAACAATAGTTATCGAAAAAACAAACAAAAATGGTAATAATGGTGGTGATGTTGTAGAAGAGATCATTGTTACCGAGGAAAAAGACCAGGAAGGTGCAAAAGTTTTGCGTCCAATATTCATTGTTCCATTGCAGATGTCCAATTGGGAATTCGGTTCCAGTTTGACCTATGTGGCAAGTATAGTGACCACCATTGGTTATGGCCATGTTACACCGATCACCAACGAAGGAAAGATATTGACCATTGTTTTTGGAGCCATCGCTATACCATGCACATTGTTGTTTTTGTCCATTGTCATTTCAATGATACGCGATGGTCCGATCAAACAGATCGAAGTATGGCTTATCAAATTGATCGGAATTTTCACCGAAGAGATCACATTGCTTAAGATACGTTTTTTGCACTTGTTCATGGTGACCGTTGTGTTGTTTTCATTGTTGATCATTTTACCGGCATTCCTTTTCAAACAAATGGAATCTCAATGGACATTTTTGGATTCATTTTATTATTGTTTCATAACCATCACAACTGTTGGTTTCGGTGATTATGTTCCCGGACAGAATGGTGTTTCAGATAACCGAACCTGGTATCTTATTAGTAAGTATTAGTGGAATCGATTTCAAATTCCAAATTGGTGCGCTTTGTTGGTTTCAGGCATCGTTATCTACATGTATACCGGTCTTTGTATGATGATGTTATGGATTGCATTGGTGTTGCGCATTCCATATTTTAATTTCAAAACATTTTTGGTGATCGAAGAACCCGAACTATCCGAACGTAAATTAATAGTGGATATGGAATCTAATCGGAATTCTGAACAACATCCTACAATGGAAAATGTTTATGATGGTGATGATGAGAAGATGCCATTGATTGCGTCCGCTTCGTCCTCGTTTTCGGCATCATCATCTTTATCATCTGGAAAAAATCAACGAAAACCCGATCCGGATAGGTCGATTATTTCCGAAACTTCCAGTTCAACCAGGACGATGGTATCGAATCAAGATCTAACATATCAAAGCGTTTATCATTGAGGAGCCAATGACGAATCTAGACATTTTTTTCGAAAATTTTAATTGTTTTTTGCCTAAACTTTAATTTAACTATGATTTTCAATTATCATCATTATCAACTATTTATATATGCAAGGAGATGAGGTCACGTTTGTGATTCAAATTTTTCCAAAAATTCCTAGCTAAAGTTCCCATTTTATCATTAGGCATGAATCGATTTCAGTACTGGGAACGATCGAAAAGGATGAAGCGAAGAAATGGGACTAAAATGAAGATTTATCGATCGTGATGTTTTCAGATTTCATTTGGTGAAATCGATTCATCTTTTTTGAATAATTTGGGTTTAAGCTTACAAGCACAATGATGTGGTGCATTGACGAAACCCCATTGTGCTGGTTTATCATCCTGTTTATAATACATATACATCCAACCAAAACGCTCAGTACATTCCGATTCGAACAATGGTGATATTCCCAAGCATCTACCTGTTTTAAAAAAAAGAATCAGAAGATTTAAGATTCTTCTTTTATCTTTTCCATCCCAATCGAACCTTTGTTCTGGGCACAACGATATGTGAAAACAAACTGTTGCATATCTTTTTCCTGTATCACTTTGACTTTTTTGTCGAATAGATCATGGGTATCCACAATCTGAGGGCGAACAACAGAAAGAACATAATCACAATCTTCAATTCTATAATTCAATTTGGGTTTACCTGTTCCCATTTTTCTTTAGTTTCACAAATCTCTTCCGATGGTAATTGTTCACGTTTGCCCGAATTCTTTTTGTTTTTGATCTTCATGATTGGCTGCTTAGTACGTAACGATGAAAATGAGGGCTCCAAGGGTGTTGTTCCATTATCGTCTCCAAAATCTAATCCATGCTCATATTCGATGATCTATGGAATTTGAGAAGAAATCAAATCAAGAGCTATACTTATTTGTAGTAGAAATGATTACATGATAATCCGGGTTATAATTGTTCGGCGGCGGCCTAGGACCAACCCAAAGGTATTGTTGATGCAAGGCTGGATGGGCGGCTATATGTTCGCTGGTTGGTAGAAATCACACCAAAAAATCACGCAAGGGAAGATCGTTTCCTTTTAAATTTTACCTTATTCGGGTCAATTTGTTCTTCAATTCATCTGGCGGTGTCAATGGATCATCGAGCATTTGATTCACATAAGATTTGATAATCAATTTGATCACTTGATTATAATTATTATCATTATCTCTATGATGATTATTATTGCTCAAGGACGATAAAGATGGGTCACTTGTGTTCGCTGTGATGATGACACTAAACCAGCAGAAAATAAGCAAAAAATCCAAATGTTCACGTGACATTATTTGATCTTCTTGTTACAGGAATTTAAAATAGAAACAACAACCACAATCTATCTTGAATCTTGAAACAACCAGAATCTACAAACTAGTCCGCAGACCAAATTTGGATCAATTTTACCGATCTAGGAAGCGAAACCAAGCAATGTTCCATAATTTTCATGACTGCTTTTATATTCAAATTTATAGTCGATTGACAGGAAATTGTGAGTTGTGAATTTATGTGTGCACATCGCTCGTACCGGAAATCCATCGGCACACCACCTACACTGGCACATCTTTTATTGCTTTTTTCAACCGATTTTGTCGTCCATAATGGTTGCGACAATGTATGTAGTTGACGTCAAAGTTCTATTCTTTTTAGCTAGAAACCATCTTTGACTAGACATCGTGGACTGTCCATGCCAAAAATAATAAAGATGCTGTTAAGTGCTTCTGGAAGAAATTATTAATCTTACCTGGCTTGTATTTGTTTGATTGATTGAATGTATGTTGCCAAGTCCATTATTTTACCATTCTTTAGTAAGAATATTCTCATTTTTCGCGCTTGAAAAAAACGAATGAATATCAGGAGTATTTTTTTTTGGTTTTATTTATATGAAGCGAATAAAGTCAATATAAATAAAATTAAAATAAAATATGTTTTTGCTCTAGAGCTCCCTCAAGACTTTTTTATTCAAAACGATCGGTTGATTAATGATGATTCGATTAAAAGGTGATTGCAAAGTTTTTTCTTAATAAGTCTCATTGATCGTCTCCAATACAACGTTGACCAGAAACCATTTAACGAATGAATGCAGCGGATAGAGCAAAGTGAATTGGGTTATATAATTAAAATATCCGACCAAAACACCGGCCAGAACATCACCGATAAAATGTCTTCCATACAATACACGAGATAAAGTGACTGATATGGCCCATAACCAAATCAACAATCCAAAAACGCCACCATCGGAGAATACCAATGCAACATAAATGGAACGCGATGCATGACCAGATGGAAATGAGAGCTTATCGACGGTTAACCAGGTATGCTTGTGTTGTGGTGCATAAAATGGACGTCGACGACGACAAAAAGCCTTGGCCGAAGCAATATAGATTATATCTAATAATAGACCAATCAATAGATTGATCCAAAAATCGTTGTCACTAGATGTGAAAATCAGTGTGGTGACCATAAGCAACCAAATGACACCATTACATGACCATTCCAGTGCATGAAAATATTGCTCACTAATTGGTAATTTTTGACCAAATCTATAAACCTGATACGATATGGTTTTATCCAAATCAGCGGCTTTTTCTCGAATGTGTTTGGCCAACATATTTTGATGTTTTTTTGTCTGGTTGTCTCTCAAAAAATCAAAGATAATTGAAGATAGCAAGAAGTTCACTGATTTTCTGGTGTATAGATGAAAATCTTGGCGAAAAATGACAACTGTTCAAAAAATGTATCAGAAAATATTTGAAAATTGGTTGTTGACAAATTTTTCAGTAAGTGTTTTTTGGTTTGTCTTTGATAAACTTTTTCCACACAAATGGCAAAAACTGAAAAAATTGAAAACATTTAGTTGAAATAGCCTCTTTATATTGTTGATCTTGCCAAAATTTTTGTACCATTCAAAATCAAAAACATGTCCAGCGAAGATCTAAAAGACCAACAAGATGAGAGTAAGAATAATCTGAATCTTACCAATGGTCAACCAACGATTCAAAAATGTGTCAGCACCAAAGATTTGAACATAAATTTTCTGGAACAAATCTATGATATAATAAGATGGTAAGATTGTCCAAAATTTTCATTCATTTCAATCGTAAACATTTGGTTGGTCATTTTTTTCCAAAAGCCTTGAAAAAGAAACACAAGAAAGTGTCACACCAAAATCAATGATATTGGCACGTGAACAGCCATCGGATTATGCTGCCAAAATAAACAAATTAAAGGAAAGCTTTGAAAATTTCCGACAACAAATCATCCATGTTCCTGGATCAAATTTTTCCAAAGAAGAACAATTGCAAACATTGTGTTCATTGAGGCAGCAATTGATCATGAAAAAAGAATTATTATTAAAATACAAGCAAAGCAAATTGGCTGATAATGTTAATTTTCAGCCACCACCATCAGCCAATAACTTATTACCACCATAAATTGAAATATTATCATTTTCAATTTTTTTTTATTAATTCTACGATCATAAAAACTCGGAAGAGCTCAAAAAAACTTTAATCTTTGGTGGAAAAAAATAAAAGATTATTAAGAAAAATATTTTACAAGTATAAAAAAATTTGAAGATTTGAAAGAAAACTATTATTCACCAAAAAAAAACCAGTAAGTATCAATCAGGTATATCGATGAATCCATCCGAACTGATTGTGGATGCTTTGGCAAAAGTTGTTGAGCTTGAATTTTTATTGAAGTAGGTGGACTTTTTCGGTTGCCGATTGTTGATTCCAGTGGTTTTCTTACGATAGGTTTTCTTCGGTATCGTGGCTGTAGCTTTTTTGGCAGGTGTCGAAGAAGTGATTTGCTTTTTCTTTTTCCAATAATTGCTTTTAGTTGTTCCATTCGCATTGAAACCATCCTGATCATCACCATAAATGGGCATGACTGAATTGTAATTAAAATGATCTTCATCATCATCCATTTCAAAATCATCCGGAACAATGAAATCTTTTAATGAATTACGTTTTGTTCTTGATGTGGATGATTTTGATGAACATGGTGGCTCTTCAAAATCTGCCGGCTCCTGATTGGAAAAATAACTCCCTGAAATGTTTTCATCCAAAAATTCCATAACATTTCGTTTTCTCGTGTTTGTCGATGTTTTCTTACTGGCCGCTGTTGTTTTGGATTTGGATTTTGTTATGGAGAAAAAAAACTTTTGTCCTTTTTCCAATATATCCTCAGATCTTGCTTCCAACCGGATATAAGACGATGATGCGAATATATTGTTCTTATTGACCACAGTATCTTCGGCCAAATATTTGTAGGCCACAAGATTCTGTATCAATCTTGAACAATCTGTTCGTATCAAATGCTTCAACAAGCCGAACATTGGTGAGTTCCTATGCTTTTCTTTTATGAAACTATCTTTGACATTTGAATCTTGGAATATGGATGAAAAAGATTGGTGAAAAAAACCATCCAGACAATTCTTTTCAACTTACCCAAAATAATATTGATCAATTGATTAGTGGAAATATTATCTTTGCGCGATTCGCCATATTTTCCGACCAGATCTTGTATTGATTCTAAAATTTTCTTGACATTTTCGGTGAAATCTTCTTCTTGAAAATTATCTTTCACCAAACAATTATCACAAACCGATTCAATATTAGCCATACAAAGACGATCATCGTATTGTTCGCCAAAATATTTCAACAGTTGTTTCCTACGACATTCTGCTTGGTTCAAACAAAACATTTGCACATCGTACAGATAAGACATTGCCATCTTCGCTGTTTGTTGATTGGTGGTGGTTTTTTGAAGCAATTTTTTCCACCGAACAAAATCCATCGGTGCATAATAGAGAATACAGTTGGCCAACAAGCCATCACGTCCAGCTCGACCAACTTCTTGGTAATAGCCTTCCACCGATTTAGGCAACGAATAATGTATGACAAAACGGCAATCAGATTTATCTATACCCATGCCGAATGCAATGGTTGCCACAACCACATTGAATCTACTGGCGATCCAATCTTCTTGCACTTTACGACGTTCCGGATCCGACAGGCCAGCATGATATGAAACACAACGGAATCCGTTTTGACGAAGTTTCGCTGCCAGATCATCACAATCCTTACGCGATAGGCAATAGATAATACCGGTTTTATTGCGGAAATCTGTTTGCAATAAATTCTTGATCTCTTCAAACGTATTCTTATTTTTGAGGCGAACTTCAAATTTTAAATTTTCCCTATTAAACGATTGCATAAACCATTTAGCTTCACGCAAGCACAATTGCTGAGCAATATCGAAACGGACTTTTTGTGTTGCGGTGGCGGTCAACGCCATAAATGGTACATTTTTGTACGGTTTTCTCAATTCCGATAATCGTTTATAATCTGGACGAAAATCATGGCCCCATTGTGAAACACAATGTGCTTCATCAATAACAAATCTGGTCAGTTTACCACGTTTGTAAAGCTGTGCCAATACTGAATTCAAGTAATCACTAGCGGTCAATTTTTCCGGTGTCACATACAATAATTTGATGGTCGTATTATTAGAACGTAAATCATCATAAATACTATTGGCTGTTTCATTATCAACATCGCCGGTTAGTTGGGCAGCTGAACTAGGCATTTTGGCGTTCATTTTGGATGTTTGATCTAATATCAATGATTTTAGTGGTGAAACAACAACGGTCACACCAGGGGATACCAAGGCCGGCAATTGATAGCATAATGATTTTCCACCGCCGGTTGGCATCAATACGAAAACATCATAATTCAGCAATGCTGCATTGATTGCCTCCAATTGATTGGTACGAAATTCCCTCAATCCAAACACTTCGTAGAATATTTTTAACATTTTCTGGGAATGTTCCAATGTTCTCGATTTGAGCATCTGGTCTGTTCCATCATTTTGGTAAAGACCGAAAAATTTTGGCTTATGAAAGCAAACTTTATTATTGTTAGTTTTGTTGGTTTCATCATTGTTGTAATGATCACCATCATCATTATGGTTCACAGATCTATTCAAATCGATCTGTATTAGACTGGTTTTAGCTCCTAATGCTTCATTCAATATTTTGTCACTGTTCCCACCGTTTACCGTAGACACTTGAGTATTGATTGTGATGATTGATTCAAGATCATCATCGTCCCAATCGCTGAGATCATTCAAATCATCCAGTTCTGCGAATCGAGAATTGACATTGGAGTTTGCCGGTTTATCAGATGGTTGATAAGTTTTTCCATACGTATAATTAACATCATTATCATTGAATTTTTCATAATCATCATCATCGAATTTGAATGGTTCACGATCATTATGATGATCCTGAAAAATTTCATCATCACCGTAGTTTCTATAATCATAAGTACAAGGTGGGGATTCAATCTCATTGAATTGTGAAGAAGCAGTTGTCGTTTTTTTTGCTTTACTGAGATCGGATGACATTTGACCATAGGATGATGCTTTTGGTGGTGGTATAGGTTCTACAGAATCGTAATATAGATCAAGATTTTCATCATCCGAATCAAGTACAATTAATTCTGGTTCTTTTTTTGCTTCATTCTTGGAGGAATGTGCAGAATTTGGAATCGACTTGGGAATCATGGTATCTGTATTCGGTTCAAGAGGTGAAGATGGCAGTATAAAACTATTTGCTGAACAAAATTCATCAACAAACGACTGCTTGGCACTGTTGTACATCTGTGGTTGATGATTAGTAGCAATATTTTGGTTCTGCTGAACATTTTGGTCAATTTGGAACAGAGGTTTTGAATTAAATTTTCGCAATAAATCTTGTTGTTGTTGTAACAAATTCTGCAAATCGTTTGGCAATATCAACTCGGATGATTTGGTTTTATCGCTTAATCGCTTACATATTTCCAACATGGTTAAATAGGTTTTTTTAAATAATTCCGATTGCGTCATTTCAGTGAAATTTAATGCAGATGGAGATTCCGATTTTATATTTTTCGATGGTGATGGCAGCGTTGGAGAAAATTTTTTCCCTTTTCTAAAGTAATCACTATTATTGTGCTCATCAGAATCTGAATCCATAACAAAATGTCGACGTTTCATATTATTTGTTGACATCAATAATGGCGATGTATTGTCGGATAGTTCTACACTATCAATCACACTTTTAATTGGGGTCCCCATTATTGGTGTTTGTGGTGGTTGATTTTGATTGGTCACATTCGATTTCGAAAAGGCAGTGTTGGATGAAATAAGTTCTAAAAAATCATCATCATCATCATCATCCAAGTCGTAAATCTGTGTATTGGTTGGCTGACGATAAACGTTTTCAGGCATTTTGGGTGATTGTTCTGAATTATTTGGATTCGGTGAATTCTAGAGTTTTACAAACAGACATGAAACAATTCCAGATCAAGAGAAAAACAACAAACCTTTAATGATTGTTTATGTCCAGCTGAAAATTTGGCACGAAATACTGCATCATGTTTGTTATCAGAATTTTTCATACGACTTGAAAGACGTTCAAAACATGTTTGAAGATTATTGATCAAAGCCATCAGTCAAATCAAGAATGGATAAATTTTCCAACTTGTTTCTTTTATGTCAATTTTTTTCTGGTTTGGTTTGGTTGGTAAAAAGAACAAAAAAAATAAATCATAAACACCAGCGAAAATTGATTCTGATCAAGGCAACAAACAGCCGCCAAAAAATTATCATCAACACTAGTTGCCTTGCCACTGTTGTTTGTTTAGTTGTGTGTCCATCTATCGGTCTGTCTGTCTGTCATATCAACCGTCAACGATTTGCCGCATGCGCCCTCTACAAAAATTGCAAATCATCCAATTTGTACAGGCAAAGTTGTTTTTTAGAAGCTTTTCATGTCATCAGCATCAACATCATTGGCAAATTTTGGCGCCATCCTGTTTATTAGTCATTTTAATAATAATAAAAATTCACCCCTCATTTGTTTTTTTGTTTCAAATTGGTCAATCGTTATTTTAAACCAAGTTTTTTCTCCAGTTCAATGATTCCCGTTTTATTTTGCCTGCCATCGCAAAAAATCGAATGATTTTGACCGCAAAAACAACGCCGTAAGTTTTGATGAATAACAATAATGACCATTGAACATCTCTTTAGGGAGGATTTATTTTTCGAGAATCAAAATGAAAGAGAAAACAAGAGTGGACAACAGGTTACATTTTAACTAGGTCACAATAATAACTGTTTTCTCTTTCTTTTTTTTTGAAGACGATTATGAAAAGCTCTCTTCTTTTCCTTTTTCCTTTTTTTATCCTTATAAGATTACCGGTTTTTTCTCAGCATTTTATCTAATAATATTTTTGCTTTTTTTCGTCAATTTAGTTTCAAACTTGCTCAACCAAATCATCCACAACGCAACGATCATCCTTATTGATCAGAAGATGAAAACCGGATGAATAATACCAGTATCAACATGAAACCATATGTTCTGGATCAAAAATTTGCCAATTATCTTCCAGCTATGTGTATACGCGAATAATATTCATGACGACCGATCAAATGATACGTGATGATTGTAGCGATTTTTCGCGAAACTTCCATCTTCTCTTCTAATCGTTCGACAGTTAGCCTGAAGCATTTACTATGAGCCGTGCTGTGTATCATAAATGGCAACGTACTATCCTCTAGAATCGAAACCAAAAATACATTCTTGGATGTGTGACAGTGTGTGTCCAATTGCACGTTATCTTCGTGGTGATGGGGGTTGTCGTCATCCTCGTCATAAGAATAATTGAATGATGATGACCATGATAAAAATATGACTTCAAGTATTTGAAAACTACGTTTGTTATTCGATTGCCGAAAAAATACCACGACATACTTTTCATTTTGTTCGAAGTAACATTTCAAACGTGACACCAGTCATAATTCAAATAATGACAAAACGTAAAATTTATGACGGATGCGATTTCGCCCGACCAAATCCTATGGTTTTTGCATTTTTGATGGCCTTGCACCTGCACAGATAGGTCTCCTTAATGTTGTTTTAATTTGTATCTTGGACTTTTTAAGGAGGAAAATCATCCTTTAAAAAATTACGATAATAACTTTGGATCAATATGGCTTTCATCATCTCATTCCTTCAGTTTCAATTTAATTTTTTCCGTTCTATTTCATCAGCGTTTTTTTCTGATGAAAACGACCAACGGAAATATCATCACCAAACTCACCATTGAACCGAAAAATAAACAAAACAATCAATTGTTTTGTTTGTCAAAAGTTCGTGTTCAGTTTCATTTTATTATTATTCACACTTTTATCTTATTTCTGTGCTTCTCTTTTTTCATTCAAGTTTCTTCAAACTGAACAAAAAAGAAACAAAAAACCACCGCCACCACCATCACCACTATTTCTTGTCTGAATGTTTCTCTATCATTATCATCACCATCGCCAATAGCTGTGTCTGCCTGCGCCTGTGTATGAACCTTAAACACCATCGACAGGAAGTTTCGTCACATATTGTGTGTGTGTTTTTAGTAAGGATTTTTTATGCTTAAAGTTATCATAGCATTTTTTTAAATTAAAAAAAAATTTCGATTTGGCTTCAGACAACCCACGACAACAACCAATCGCAATCGTCTGTTGTGTTTGTGGAATATACAAGATTTTATTTTCCCTCATCATCCTCAGTCATTTGAGTTTCTTATGCTTCTGAAGACATATCGTTAAAAGTTTTTTGCCTAACAACCTGACAAATAACCTCGATACTATTTTAAATCCGATCCATTCTATCCTATCCTGCATTGGAATCTTTTTTTGTTCATCTGAATCATCGAAAAAAATATGGTCCTTGTATATGTATCATTATTAATGGCACAGATTGTCGATCAAACCATGGAATTCAATCTGTGGGTCATATCAACACTATTATTGGCCATCATATTGACCATCGTGGTGTTCTGGTGGAATTTCATCAAACGTTTTTATTTTACATTCTTTCGTGATATCAGGTAAGTTTTTCCGAATCTTATTTTTTGAGCTAGATTACGATCCTAACTTATTAAGCGCGTAGTTTGTCCGCGAAAACCATCCAACCATTGATACAGGAAAGTTTCCCATAAGACACAGACCGGACTTGGCCCAGACAGCGCGATAAACAAGTCGATAAGAGAGAGAGAAAAGGAAAGTTGTAGTTTTTCTCTTCGTTCGTCAAAAAACCGTGCGTTTCAGTTTGATTTGAAAATCGACTTCGCAATTTCGCCATTGTTTTCGTCTCTGTTTTTTTTTGCTTTGAAAAAAGGCATCTTTCTTATTGTTATCTGGTCAATTTTATTCGACCTTGTTTTGCTTATTTTTCCCGAAAATTTATCGTGTATGTTTGTTTTAAGTTTAAGTACACAACACCTACCCAGTAGAACAGGCACGCAGACATGGCGAAAGATTTTCATAAACAAAGCATCGGATTTAACCAAATAGTATCAAATTTACTTGGTTTCCGAATTCCAAATATGTTCAAGGTTTTTTGAAACGTCTCGCGACTTATTTCAGGCAGACAAAAAATACGATTTATCTGCAAGAAAATGCTGCCAGAGTCAATGTATTATGATGTTGATAAAATAATGTGAAAATATTGTTTACTTGATTTATTTATTGAAATTTATTCTGGATTTTAGATATCATTATCGTTTGAAAACCTTAATTTACCATGAAAATGATTATTGAACTAATAGAATTGATCTTGAGTGCGACAGAAAAAAAAATTTATTTCAAGAATTGTAGCGTGTTTTTGTTCGCAAAGAAAAACCGATAGATGCCTGATGTTCTTATGTGAATGATTCACTAAGTAGAATTAATTGTCAGTTTGTACTTGGATTGTGATGATTTCGCCATCTCTGTTTCAAACAACCACAACAACAATAATATTGTGATTATCAAGCTTATGTTTGAATGATGACGATGATCAAGATCATTCCCATAATGCAAGGTTTTGAAATCGAAAGAAATTAAAGAAAATGTTTGGAAAAAAGAAGCCTTGCATCCTGGGGTAAACATGGTGCAGGTTTTGGTTAGAGATCGTTGCGAAATTGTCTTTTTTTCGACTATTAAAGATGATTTCCAGACGGCTAAAATTCAATACTTTGTGCCAAAATGTGATTTGATGTGAATAAGAGGTATGGCAGCAGAGAGCATGTCTGTGGAAATCTTGCGTAATTTCCCTTGTCTTAGATTTTCCAGCTTCAGCAAAGGTGTGCGAGTATGTTTTGAAAGAGCAAGAGTTGTATCAATACATTAGATTCATTATCGCCTGGGTTTTCCTATTTTATTGCCAATCCTATTCTTTCGCTTTTTCTCAGCCTATCAGTTAGGTTTGGGCTTTTTTTCAGGTGAAATTTTCAAAATTCTCAGGTTCGACGGAATTTCGTTAAAGAAAAACACATTTTAAAATTAACTCAAACATGTTGGACATGTTTGTGTACTAGTTGTTAGACTTGATCTTGATCTTGGCTTGATGCATTTAATGAAAACGAAGAAGAAAATCTTGTCAAACACAAATGTTAGCATCATTAGTGTCATTTGCTTTGATTTTTCCCCCCAAAATGGACTGTATTAATCTTGCATATCTGTTTTTTCCTATTTAACATAATTTGATTTCGCACATCTCTGATTTTCAATATCTCTAGCAGAATGCGAATAATGATGTTGGATTGAAGAAGATAATTGAAGGCTCTAGAAATTGAAAAAAAACATAGGCTTTCCCATTGTCACAAGTTTTTAATATAGCCTTGAAGATTTTCTGCTTTGCCAAAGCAACATACATATGTGTGAATCATTTTTGTCGATTTGCTTGGATTTTTTTGCACACATCAATTATTTGTGTGATTCCAATTATTTTTTGGCCTCTTGTATTTTGCTTGCTTGTTTGTTTCCGAAGCCAAGGTTTTTCGATGATAAGCTTAAATTCAAATTTTTATCTTCTTTGTTGGTTTCCATTGAAAGATTAGAAAAAGCTTACTTGGCTAATCTTTCTTGTAACATGGTAATGATATAGGGGTGGATGCAAAATCTAGCACTTTCGACCTTTTCAAGATTAAATCAAAGCTGATACAGTTTGGTTATTCAGAGGAATTTCTTATTTTTTTTTTCGTTGAATTGGAATTGGTTTTATCCAAACTGAACCGGCAAGGTGATGAAAATTGATTGCGTTCGACGTGGCAACATTGATCATCGTTTTGATGTTTGGGCACGCAATTTCGATTAGTAGAAACATTTTATTGGACGAAATAATTATAATCAACACTATCGATCAATAGGTAGAACCTGTGATTTCTTGCGTGCAAATTAATGGGTTAAGGAAAAATAACATAATTTCAAAATGTTACGAATCAAATGTTTAGATACAGTGAGAAATGATCATACACGTGTGAAAAAGATCAAATCATAATTAGTTTTACTGAGGATATCCGAATACTGTTTTTTCTTAAAAAAATTGATTGATTTTTAAATGATTTTTTTTTGTTTTTTAGGGCAGGATATGCCTTGCTCAAATCTCATTATTTTATGTACCGTTATCGTAATTGGAATGTGCCGAAATTGTTTTCACGTTTGGCTGAGAAACACCCGGATAAAGTTTGTTTCTATTACAAGGATGAAAAATGGACCTTTGATGATATTGAAAGGTTTTCCAATAAAGTGGGCAATTATTTTGCCTCGATCGGTTTCAAGAAACACGATGAGGTTGCTTTAGTTATGCATTCTAGGCCAGAATTCGTCGGTATTTGGTTGGGTTTAGCTAAACAAGGAATCGTCACAGCATTCATCAATACAAATCAACGTATGGAAACATTAGTCCACTCCATTACGGTTGTCAATTGTAAAGCTGTAATCTATGATTCTACATTGGCTAAAAGTAAGTTTTTTCCTGAACATTTCATCCATTTTAGTATTGATTTTTTCCCTTTAAACTCCCAACAGGCATTCAAGAAGCAATGCCATTGATAGAAAACAAACGTGCAGGAATGTTGTACTTTAGCTACGTTGGTCAAGATCCAGTTTCGATCAAAGCCTGGGAAAACGATCGAGAAACATTGAACAAAATAGGTGGAAAACGTTTGGAAGATTGCATTGAACCAATGTCCTATACAAAACCGATGGGCATCGATCAACAAACCATGAGCGATAAATTGTATTACATATTCACGTCGGGCACAACCGGCCTGCCAAAAGCGGCTGTTATCCGCCATCATCGTTACATTTGGATCGGAATGATTGTGAGAAATCTGTTCAACATCTCCGAAGATGATATTCTTTATCTTACCCTACCATTGTATCATAATAATGCCGGTACCATTGGCACATGTCAAGCTGTTATATTTGGCACCAGCATTGTTTTGCGTGATAAATTTTCTGCATCACAATTTTGGGATGATTGTATACGCTATAATTGTACGGTGGCAATGTATATCGGTGAATTGTGTCGATATTTGTTGGCGCAGCCCAAAAAATCCTCCGACACTATGCACAAGGTCAGATTGATGTTCGGAAACGGTCTACGGCAGGAGATTTGGAGAGATTTTCAAAATCGTTTCAAAATCAAACAAATCGGCGAAGTTTATGGTTCGACCGAAGGAAACGCTAATGTCGGTGAGTTTACTGTCTCGACAGGATTCGGATTTTTTGAAGAATTCGAATATAAAACAGAATTTTGATTTTTGCTTTCGATCTGGGATTTAGCAAATTATGATTTTACCGAAGGAGCTTGCGGTATAATTCCGATGTGTGTCCCATTCATATGTCGAATGGTGTTTCCGGTAACTGTCATCAAAGTTGATGTCACCACTGGTGAGCATATTCGTGATCGAAACGGTCTATGCAAATTGATAAAACCAGGCGAAATTGGCGAAATTGTTGGAAAGATTGGTAATACCGCTGGACAATCATTTCCAGGCTATGTGAATAAAGATGCAACAGAAAAGAAGATCATACAAAATGTTTTACGACACGGAGATAGCGCTTTCTTATCCGGAGATCTAGTCGAAATGGATTATTATGGTTATCTATATTTTAGAGATCGCACTGGTGATACGTTCCGTTGGAAAGGTTAGTTTTCGAATAATGGCCCAAATTAGTTACGTTAATCCTCTTAATCCTCTCATCATTTGTAGGTGAAAACGTTTCCACCAATGAAGTAGAAGCAGTAATACAAAAAGTGGTAAAACTATCGGATTGTGTTGTGTTCGGTGTTTCCATACAAAACTGTGATGGCAAAGCCGGTATGGCGGCTATAGCCGATCCTAATCATACAATTGATGTGGAAAATCTTTACACAGAATTGGAAAAACGTTTACCAGCATTCGCAGTACCTTTGTTCATACGGATCGTGCCCAAGATTGATTTGACAGCATCGTTTAAATTATCGAAAACTACCATTGAAAAGGATGGATTCAATCCTAAATATATTCGTGATCCATTATATGTTTTGGATCGTAAAACAAAAAAGTACATACCATTAGATTATAAATTATATGAAGATTTACAGAGTGGTAAAATATTCTTATGATGATCATGGTGAATATATCTAATGCATTTGCGACTGCAAGAAGAAATACTCTCGCACATCCTATTTGCATGATTTGAAAAATTCATTATCTTCATCATGTTTGAATAGCAAAATCTTTCATTCATCATCACTCTCGACGATGGTAATTGTCAGCATCTTCTCTCCATATTCATCAGGCATGAATGGATACGCTTAATTGATGAGGCTGAATTCATTGATGTATTCATTCAGGCAAAACTCATCGACTTACCAAACTTGTTTTTTTTTTGTAAAATCAATTTATTTTTTTCCATTTTTATTGGAATTTAGCGTTTTCGATATTTCAATCAATGTTTGTTCCATTTTAGCATTTTTGTTCTTATTTTATCATTTGATTCATCAATGTTTTAATTATTAAAATAAAAAAAATTTTATTAATTTTTCAAATCACCATTTCCCGTTTTTCAAGTTTTGTTCAAGTTCGGAGGTCATTGGATGAAGCGCGCGAAAATAGCTTGCGAAAATGCGGTAAGATTTTCAAATTTAAAAGTCTATCGATGATTTGACTGCCATCTAGGTTTGTGGATCGTTACTAAAATGCTTTAAAATTATCTGGCACCTAGTTTTGTCTCGCGGTCCGAATTCGAACACAATGTCCGAGCAGCCGCCAACAATCGAATGCACTGCCATAGCAGATGATAATTACATCAAGAAGCTCATGTTCTGTTGGCACAACGATTTTCAACAGGTTCATTGGAAATTAACCACAATTTTATGGGTTTATGGGGCTTGTAAATCGATAAAAATCCTACATCTATCCATCTTTAAGATTTTTTTTCATAAATCAGAGCCACGTTTAATCGAATCTTCTCGAAGGGCAGGGAAAGTCGTGGTGGTCCCGATCGATGCAAAGAATTGTTAAAATTAGCGGTCGGGGATTTTCAATAAAATCAACATGATCAAAGAATCTGATCCAAGTTCTACGTAATCTAATCTGGAGCTGGTTTTCCTTTCAAAATTTGATGAAACATTTCGAGCAAAACGGATGATATTTGATGATATGAGGATGTATCAAGTTATGGTGATCGTTTGAGTGCGCGCTATGCGGTATTGTAAATAATCCTTCAGATCAGGTCGCAGCCCAAAGTTTTATCTTTCTCTCGCTTCAAACGCATTTTCTTCCAATGAATGCGAAAGACGTCCCTTTCATTTTTGAATAGTTGAGGCGGACTGTGTATGGTAACTATGATTGGTTGCCGTCATCGAAATTGGGCGTGTGTAGAAGTGCGCCTGCATGTGCAGTAATAAATAATCTATAATTAGCGCAATGATGGGTTGATTTATGCTACAGGATGATTGTGTTGTATAGAAAAAGAGTGGGCGTGCGTAAAGCAGACAAAAAGCTACATTTCAAACGTTACATTTATAGCGAACAGCCAATAGCATTTAAGACTGATAAATAGGATCATATACACTTTGGAATCTGGCCAATCATAAATCTTCAAGTTCATAAATTAAATTATATGAAAACCCTTGGACCAAGGAAACGAGTGAAACAACTTGGGAACTATTTGGAAATGTTTTCAAAAAACACTAAGAGGATACTATAGTAACATTTGATGAGAGCCGAGAATTGATTGATTCCATTGGTTTGTTTGACCTCTGTGATTTCGTAATCAGAATCAAAATATGAAATAGTTTGCCTCTAGTAATAATTAACGATATAAAGATAAAAAATTTGTTACATTTTATCATTCAGAAAAGAAACCATCAATCTTAGATCGTGTTTCTTGACTATTTTTAAAATCAAACAAAATGGAGTACAGTTAGACCCAAAAAAAGATAAACGATCGAAGAAACACGCCACTGGAATGGCATAATTACCACGTCTGGTTGCTCAAATAAGATAAGCCGGAATCGGTCATGCTATGACAACCGTAGGTACTGTGGCACCTTTTTGTACAAATCGATTGGATTTCCATTATGGATTTTGATCGAAATTCGAATGCTATGATCATATGAAGATTCGGATCCGAATCCGGTTGGAGCCGCAAAAGACAATCCGAATAAAGCGAGATTTTAATATTGTTGTCCGATTGTGTGTGTGTGCTTGTGTGACAGAAATTATCTGCAAGAAAAAGCAGAAATCCCTTGTTAAATTGTTTTTTCCGTGGTGAGATTCGTGAATTTGGCTCGTATGGATGGATGGTTTTTCTCACTTCGATCGCAGTGAAATCAATATCGATATCAAATGATGTTGTTTAAACCAATATAAATCAAACATTCTCAGTTCTCATTCAAAATCCAAAGATAATTGATGTACATCGGAACACCGATCAATCATTTCATCATCGATTTGCCGTTCTTTTTTTTCTGGTTTCCATTATCTTTCTTTCGCTGCTCCGCGTGTTTCCAAATCCAGCGTGTGGATTTGGATGGATCGATCTAGTTCAGAAAGACAATTTGATATCTTTAGAAAATAAGTCCAAAAATCTTTATGATGCGACATAAACGCTCAGTAATAAAATACATTCTGGCACAAAGGCGTTTGAGGAATGGATTATGATGATGATGATGATGATGATGATAATGAAGAAATTTTGATTGAAAATATTCCACACACTTGGATCTCTATTTTTGTCGTGTGCTTTTCTCATTATGCTGGCTGCTGTCGCCGATGTTTGGTTAGCTCTCTGATATTGGGGTAAATTGATGATGGTGATCATTGTTACAATGTTGTAGGCCTCCTCCTCCTCCTCCTAATCATCATCATCATCCAAATGTATTTTTTCTGAACTGGCAAATATGGGAAATATGGCCGGGTAGGATGGTTTTCTAGGATCGGTGGTGGTAAGCACTCCACGTGATAATCATCGACAACACCATAATCACAATTTGTTGTTGTTGTTGTTGTTATTGTTGCCATTATTGTTCCCAATGTATCGGTATTTTCTGCAAAGAAAAGGCGCTGATAAAGACTTTTGCTAAAAAGAATAAAAAACCGAGAAAAAATTGATATATTTTAGGCATAGTTTGATGCTCAACGCCAACCAGTTTATTGTCAACGATCCTAAAGCGTGTTTGGGACGTCGAGTGTCGACAAAGTGTGCTAGTGCATGCGTGTATCTGTTGATGAACCAAAGAAACCAGAATGCAGTTTGATTCCGAAATGAGACCTGAGACATTACCGTCGTCCGATCGGGCCAAAGCATCATGCTCGCCAGGCGCCGAGAATCCTGTGATGGTGAAAAAGGAGAAGAATTCCCATAAACGCAAGAATAATTATGATGATGATGATAGTTATGGGCCCGATGTTGATCAATCCGCATCGAGAACACCATCACCATTATCGAATCAACCTAAATCTACCACAACACCAACAATAGTAGTAGCAGCAGCAGCAGCAGTCACAACACCAACAACATCGAATCATAACCACCAGTCGAAGTCATTGTCCAGAATCGAAGAGGTTCCTTCGAGCCTTCAACATCAACGATATCATCATCATAATGAAATGAAATCATTTCTGTTCCATCAAACACATCTGATCGTGGAACAACAACACCAATGTTCTCAACAACAGCAAAGTTCTACAACATTCATGAGGCATATGGCCACAAATCAACAACATCAACATGCTGACAATTGGATCATGTATCAACAAAGACTTGATGATTCTGGTTATTCCGATCAGGATGTGTCTGCGATGCAACCGCAAACATTCTATAGGATGCAGCCCAATGGCTTCGCTCAACATCATCGTCAACAACATCCTGAAACACAAAATCATGTAATGTTGGGTGATCCACAGCAGCCAACGCAACGGATGTCGATACAGCAGCACCAGAAAAAGATATCCAAACCGTTGATCGAGAAACGTCGCCGTGATAGGATCAACAAGTGTTTGAATTTGTTGAAAGAATTGATTATCGATTCAAAACGTTATCCATTGACCAATGTAAGTTTGCGTTCTATTTACAATTTGATTTTGATATCATTCTGTCAATAACTAACTATCAATTGAATCTTTGATCTGGATCAAATAATACTCGAAACGAACTTTTCGGGACAAAAAAAAATAGTACAATAAATCCCGTTTTGAGAAGGCAGACATACTTGAAATAACGGTTAAATATCTTGAATCGTTGATCATCGAAGAGCGACGCATTTATCTGCAAGCATTTGAAGATTGCATTAAACAAATAAAACAATTTATCGGTCAGATTAATTCGAAAACCACCGAAACTGATCATCATCAACAGCAGCAGCAGCATTTGTTGGTGCCACCTGCATCGCCAACATCACCATTGAATTTGACACCATCCCCCTCGATGAAAGCGGAAATCGAAGAACCGAGCATGATGATCACCGATGAGAATGGTCCGCTTGAAACCAAAGAAGATAATGATAATCACGAAGATAGAAGCAACGATTTCAATAATGAAATCATGAAAATATTCAATGAACTTTTGGAACAATTGAAGAATGCCGGCGAAAAGATGGCACTAGAGAAAGCACCAATCATGAGCATTGGTTTGTCTAGTTTGTATGCAGAATTGAATGAGATCAAATCCCGTAGTGCTTCGGTTAGCGATTCTGACCAACATTCAGCGGATGAAATCTATAGCGATAGTAATAATAATTCAGACAATGAAAGTTGGTTGAAAAAGAAATTTTCAAAAGGAGGCGTCATACAGCATACTAGAAACTACCATCACCATGGTCATCAACATCATCATAATCAGTATCGTGCGCAAGAAATGAGCAGTAACCGAAACAACGACAACAGTAATAATGTTGATAGTGGCCACACCAGTTACGATACTATTGTTAGCAGTAATAATAATTATAGTAAAGATTTAGACACGCCTTCCAATCATCATTTAATCAAAAAGTTAGATCAACTAAACCTAGAGCAGAACAAAAAAAGTAACCGCCCAACCGATGAACAACAGCCAATGACTCTCAAATCTAAATTGCTATCATCCTCTTTTGCATCGCCTAGCTATAAATCTAGTACTAGTTCTTCTTCGTCTTCCTCCTCCTCCTCTTCATCATCATCATCATCATCTTCATCTTCATCTTCACACAGTGCAAGTTCATCATCATCATCATGTTATTCATCTTCTTCATCGTCTTCCGGCAAATCAGAATATCCACCGATTAAAACACCGGACAAGTTAATCATTTCCGGTGAACCGGCACCATCACCATTCTATACGTCCATGGCGCTCACTCAGCCCAGAAATAATTTTGTGGGTAATGAACGTAATGGTAGTGAATTGCCAAACTATGAGGCCATTTGGAGACCTTGGGGTTATGGTCATCAATGATGGAAAATCAAATCGATCAGAATCCAAAGCGATCTTGGAGAATCAGGATTTAATGTTGGATCCCACTCTAAGAAGGAGGTAAGTGCTGTATAAGTATGAGGGAACAAGATCAAAATGGAGCATAGTTAGGGCTCTCTCTCTCTCTCTCTCTTTCTCCTTCTCAATTAATTCATTGTGCGCACCGGAATTAGTCCGAATTCTGGCGTATGAAATGTTTCAAATTTGCGATCCAACATTCAATCGTTTTTGGAGAATCATTTAATTCAAAATAAAATTCAATTCGAAAGATATCTCTCTTTTTTATCAAATAATTATTCCTGAACCAAAACTCTCGTCTCTCATTATTCTTATTACTACCGCAAAAAACTTGACCGCTCAATATTCTTTTATGATTTTGCTACATTTTGATTTTGATTATAATTAAAAGACTTTTATCATATAATGGTTTGTCTTTTTGAATTCGCGACCACAATAAAAAAAAGACTGCGCCTTCTTCTCATGACGCCTTTCATTTGAATTGTTTTTCTCTTTCAAAAAATAATTGTGGTTCCTGGAAGTAAGTTGTGGTAGTAATAAGAATAATGATAATAAACAAATTTTTCTCCACATTTCACTTCAACAAATTCTTTGCATACAACTTGACCCGACAAGATTCGTTCAACTCAACAGACGGATTGGGCTGAGGATGGAACGCTTACGCTCACGGCAACCTGTGACCAAAACTCTTCTCGTTAGGTAAGTTTAAGGAAAGGTAGGTTTCGTCAAGGGGTAAGTAGACAGAGGAAACTTGTGAAATATTCAAAAAAAAACTTCTAAAATGGAACGCAAAAAAAAGAAGAAGAAGAAAAAGGACAATGATTCAGACAGCCTTCAAATACAGTTTTGAGGCAGATTCGTTTTGTATGCGAAGGACAATCGTGGTCAAAATTCCTAGCCTTTTTTCTAGCTTAGACTTAAAAAGCAGAGAAGAAGAAAAACATAATCGCCATCATCAATACGACCAACAGACAAAAAAAGGATTTAGCGAAGAAGAAAAGAACCGTTTGACCATTCTCCTCGTTTTGACCTTTTGGACCAAAATGAGCTTGGGCGAAAAAAAATGGTCAGATTTCGTTTTTTTCTCATTTCACTCATTTATGTCTTCGGTTAATCTCCATCAAAAATTGTTGGACCAACAAACCCTAGAAACGTCCACGTCCAACGCAAGACAATGGGGATTAATTTTATTTTTGCTTGGCTCGCGCATATTACCCGAATGTTCAATGCCCCCTAAAATTGACCGAGGGCACCAATCGCGGAGCTACGAAATGTCCAGCGTCAACGGCTTAACGTCAAACAGTCTCAAGCCTTCTTTTTTGTTGCTGTTGTTGTTCTCTCTCGTCTCTGTTCAATGTTCAATGTCCGTTGTTGACTCTTCAGGGTATCGGAATCCCTGGATATAAATAAATTGATTGAATGTGATAAAATTGATTATCGTTGCTGCTGCTGTTCCCTAGGGTCCTTTGAATTTTTTCCCAAAGACTTTTTTTGTTAAATCCTAGTGTTTACTGTAAATAAATAGCCGACCGATCAGACCTAGATCGGGACCGTTTTTGCCCGAAAAAATTCCAACATTATTATTAGTCGGGTTCCTATTCTTGGGGAATTATTCCCGAAAAAAAAAATTCAAGATCAAGGTTAAATTAGGGACAAAAAAAGTTCTGGCCATTATAAATATCAACCAGTTTTACGATTACAGCCCTGTCTTCTTCCTTTTTTCCGAGAAAAAATTTACGACTTTTTCGGCTTCTTCCCAGATCGAAGTTCATAACATGATTATCATTTTTGGCCGAAAAAGAAGAAACAGAAGTTCCAAAGAAGACCATATTTCATGGAAATTAACGCCACTCAATAAATCCTATGGTCCTGTGGACATTTGGGTCAGCGTAAAAATGTAAAATCTGATTGAAAATTGGTCAGTCCAATTTTAAATCTTTCTCAATGATTTATTGGCACCTAATACACCGATGATTTAAATGGACCACCTGAGCTTCAGAGACCTAGCACCATGGAATGAAGAACACCCGCGCACACAATGGTCAAACCATGGATAATTATTGAACATACAATCTAGGGTCAGAAGAAGAAGAAGAAGATTATAATTGATGGCGTATCATCATCGATTCCAGATATTTATTAGACCAAAGGTCCCCGAAAAAAGATATTATTTAAAAACTCATAATTCAATCGAATTGCGACCAAGTTTACCGAAGAGAGACAGAGGGAGGGTCAAATGATAATTTACTTCGGCCAGTACCAAAAGTATTGGCTTGATTCGTTACGCGCGCGTGTACCAAATTTCATTGGAAATTTATTACCCATCTGGAAGAAGGTAGCAAACGAAAAAAAAGAGAGATTATCTTTGGCCCCGAAAGCGTTTCATTCAACTCTTGTTGTTTTGTTGAAAATATGATCGATGAAAATCAGGTCAAGCCATCGATTTTTTTCCATTCCATTTGGAAGCAAATTCGATCAGAGAATTCTATGAGCCTAGCCTAGACACGAATGAACTGGCTTCGGCACTAATGAACTCTTTAATTATTGATTTCGGACTTTTTTGCAACCAATGTGATTGCTCTGTTGCAGTTCAAGGAGAGTCAAACTATCAGTCAATCAAATGTTTCGTTTCGGTTTTCAATCCATCAATCAACAATCAATCGAGTGATCTTCAACCAGACCCCCTTCGCGAACCCAAGCCCAAAAGGGTTTCGCGTTGGCCCCAAAATCTTAGTCGGCTTATTTTTCTTTCACTTTTCCGCGGTTTAGAAGTTGCTGGTTGTAGTTGTTTTATTATTGCTGTTGTTGTTGTTGTTGTTGTTTTGGTACCATTTAGACAACACGAAGTTTGAAGAAAAAACGCTAAAAAGTTCTGCGATGAAGGGAGCAAGTTCCGGCCTCGATTCTCTGCACGATCTTTGCACCGCTCCTTATTGAACAAACAAACGGAAAACAACAACAACAACAACAAACTTGAACCATACAAGTGTGTTTCAAACGCTTGAAGCATAAATTGTCCAATGTTCAGTGGACAATGTTCGTTTGTGATCAATCGGAGTTTTTTTCTAATGGAAATGTGCGGCAAAAAGCACAACACGTGCAAAGATCTGCGGCCAGATCCCCTGCAGATCGATTCGTTGGTTCGAATTTTAAAAGCTCAACACATACACGATTAAAAATACAAGAGAATTTGAAATATGAATTTTGTTTATTTTATGTTTAACAAAGCAATCAAATAAGAGCTATACAAAATTTGTTGCTTCTTGACTTAGTATCCACCATTTGAGCTCAATGATCATCTGCCGATTCACCATGGTCTCCAAACATCCTCGTCCACGATGGAATCGGCGGAAACCACCGTAACCACTTTCAGATTCAATGGATCCGAATACAGGAAATCATCATCTTCGTCCTCATAATCGGTCATTCCTTCTTCCTCCTCCTCCTCCTCCTCTTCCTCTTCATCGGACCGGAACGATTGTGGATAACATCGTTTTCTGTCGCCAGAACTGGCCATGGTCATGCTGGATTCGGACGACGGTGTCGGTGATGGAGGAAATGTGGTAGTGGTGGTGGACACTGATGTTGTTTGAGCAACGGAATCGGATCCGTTTGATTGCTGAATCCTCGACAAACACTGCTGAAGGAAATCCATGATTGATTGTCGATTTTTGTTAAGATTGAAATCAACTTCCGATGAACCATGATTCAGGTGATCCGAAATTTGTCGCATACATTCTTGGTAACCAGCCAAAAATTGTTGACCATTGCGATCCACCAAAATGGTGGTCGGTGATGTCGTTGATGATCGTTGTTGTTGTTGTTGTTGATGTTCTTGGTGTAATTTTTTCACATAATTCACCGTCAACTCCAATATATCGGCCTTTTCCAATTTACATTTATTGTATTGTGTGTGTTGACCAGCCGAATCAACCACAATGGTTTTCAACTGCGACAAACATTGATTGATTCGGGCTCGGCGTCTTTTCTCCATCAACGGTTTCGAAATACGCCCGCCATTTTGTTGATCAAACATCAACACATTGGGATTGGTGTTGAAACGAGTGGTGGGCGTCATATTCATTGGTTTTGGTTGATTTTGTTGATTGATTTTGGCCGGTCCATTGAACACTGGTCTTAATGATGGCATCATGGACGGTATCATTGGCTGAAGTTTGATCATTCCCTTTGGTTTCGTAGGACTGATCGATGGTGGAACTTGTTGCGCCTGTTGTTGCTGAGAATTAATGGCACGCATGTAGGCAATTTTGGTCATGTTGTACGATTGATCGTGTTTGTTGTTGCACACGTGCAGCAATTTCTCTTGAACTGAAACCATCCAAGACCCTAACCCGTGTATTTATACCACACTTAGCGCGGTAAGCTAGAACGTTCAGAAATTTTCGTGTGCAAATCTTAAGCAAGCAAGTGAAGCTAGCTCGCGATTGGTCCCGCGTGCACAACTTCATACGTATGCAGTTTTTTTTGGCCAAATGAGGGACGGGCCACAGGACCCTAGAGCCCTTTGCTTGCTTGCCGCGCGCGCGCAACTTACTTGCTTACTTGTTGCGTTTGTGCGTGTAACACAGTGGTGTGCGCGACAAACAATTATTATAAAATGGATCACAATAATACCTGCACACCAAACGGGAACTTCATGAACAGAAAGAGGCTTCATTCTTTTGCGTAATCACGTGAATGTTGGCTTCACATTCTGAATCGCGAAGCTCTTCAAGAGCTGAGGCTGGTTGTTTCATAATAAATTTTTTGCCTACAATGTACAGTTTCTTCTTCTTCTTCTAGTTTGACGAGAAATTTGAAACAAGTCAAGAGAAAGGGAGAGAGAGAATGAGAACCAAGCAAAATTAAAAGAAAAAGCCGAAAGTGTTGATCGTAAAAAGAACTGAACACACCAGAACCCAATGAATCTGGTTTTGGTGGATGGTTCAGGTTTCACTTTTTGACATTTCGGCTTTGTTTCTAGCTTTATGGACCAAAAGAGTGCCTTGAAGAGCCCAGAAAATAAAAAGCACTAATAAAATATTTAAAAAAAATCCCCCAAAATTGGTTCATCTTCATTTTGAGCCTTGGAATTTATGTTCGTTATTAAAAGGACCGGGCCAAAATCCAATTGACCTGTTTCCAACAAAAATAAATACAATGTGTGCATGTGTGTGAGGGTTAATAAAATTTCAAAGTTCATTGACCATTCTGTGTGATGGTCCCCGATTCAATTTTCAGCTCGGTCCGAGCAATCCATTGCAATTTGAATCGGTGCAAAATCAAATCATTTTCGATGATTATTACGGTCCATTTGACACCTGACACCTGACCATTGGCTGAACACAGGGCCAGCCAATAATGGAAAAAAAGACCCAGAAAAGAAGTGGACAATGCACAAATATGACAAGAATGTTGATTGATTGAGAGAACCATCTATGAACTCTTTCTCGGGCGCATTTGTTGTTCAGGCAACAATTTTTGTCAATTTATTTCGAGAAAATGTGTGTGTTTTAAATTGCCAGAGAAATCGATGTTCCGAACAACATGGTCTGTTTCCAGAAAACGAAGGGAATCTAAGGGTCCCGAGCGAAAAAAATGAAAAATGTCCTGAGTTGGTCTTGTTGTTGGGATGGCGAACATGGCCCCCTCCCTTTTTCGGGATATCTTTTGTTCCAAAGATGTTGTTGTTTGTGTCAAAGGACAACGAAAAAAAATTGACACATTTTGTTTCCAGTTCTCTAGGGTCAACATAATAATGAGCCAAATAAATCATTAATTTATTTTGGAGCAAAAAATCATAAATTCAACAAATTTAAATCACATTAATCATACACTTCTTTCGGGTTGTTCGTACTTTTGCCGATCATTTCCATTTTTTACAACCTTAAGCATTCTGTTATTGCTGACCCGGGTATTGGCCCAAGATGATCTAGGGTCCTGGACCCAGACAGAAGCCTATACAAAAAAGATTGTTGTTGTTGTTGTTGGTACAAGATTTGTGATTTTCGTGTTTCATAATTTCCATTTTTCAATGGAAAATGTGTCAATTTAAAGCGAAAGCGAAACATTCATTGCAATTTTTTTCTATCGCCAAAATAAAAATAACATGAACAACAATGGTCCCAAGATACGCGGACCCAGTGGGCCCTTGTAATTTTTTTGTCTCTAATTGCATCCATTTAAAAAGTTATTCAAAATGTTTTTATTATTTATTTACGGTGGTCCGAAACATGGCCTTTGGTCCATTAGTACGCTGTTTTTCTATTTTTAAAACCCGAACAGACATAGACCATAGACCATAGACCCTATGATTGTTGGGACCAGAGAAGGAGGACCTAGGCAAGAATGTTTTTGAATAGACAATCGATGAATGGATGACAAGTGTGCCAAAAAATTCAATTTTTTATTTCAATTTTGTTGGTGGATTTTATTGATTTTTGTTTCAAAATGAGACATTTTCTTTGGCGTTTTTGTTTATCCGAAATGTCTGTCCTGATGTTTGTCCGTGGTCTCCTAGGTCCAAAACAACCTTGAACTTTGCCACAAACAAGATCCCATACCGATGTCATCGATCTGATGTCGCAAAAGAATCTAGGTGAAAACTAAATGGTTGTTTTCCAACCATCATCGTAGTTTACATCTGTTTACACCAGTTTTGAGGCCGGCTCTGGTCTCAAAGACCTAGAAAGCAATGGAAATCAATGATGACCACTGCGACCGTGTTTTAACACATGTTGAAATTTGATGACGTCCTTCGCGTTTTCCTACCAAAGATGACCAAAGATAAACGCTAGGACACTTTGAAAAATAAATGATCCATGTATTTTGTATTCATGTTTCCTTCGTTCTTATTTGGTTTGAAAGAGTTAAATTTGAATATTTTTCTCGATGATTGTTTCAACAAGAAACTTGTCACCAGACGACAAATGATGATTGTAACTATGGTTTCCATTTTGGGCAAAATTCCTATCAATCAAACCGAACAAATGGTCCAAAATCAACACTTTTGTTCCAATTTTGCTTGCCAACCAAAATAGCTTTCCATAATTATCATTGATCGTTTCCGTTTCATATTAATAATGACTCCAGCCTGATCCTAAAACTAAATCCTGGACCCTAGATTCTTCCTATCCCTCTGGTTGGGCTTAGATCAGCGGTGAGCAAACCCATGCGCGTGCGACCCATCAAACATTTTTGGTGCGGCCCACCAAGCGCATTTCAGCTAAACAGGAGACGAAGCTACACTCCTCTTTCTGTCTCTCTGATTGGTTCAATGATGATTTGACTTGATGACAAGACACACTATAGCACTATGAAAAGCGATCAGCTTTAACCAGTACAAGTCTGTGCATGTTTGACGCCTATAAGAACCCTTTTTCCCTCTGATTGG